>JAWLRI010000482.1:1191633-1214368 GCA_034781795.1 Crypturellus tataupa | reverse complement strand
TGGCCCTGCGTGTGCAGGGGGGTTGGACTAGATGACCTCTAGAGGTCTCTTCCAACCTTAGGCATTCTATGATTCTACTACTTACTTGATTTTTTTTTTTTTTTTTTTATTCCCTACTTTGCTTGTGAATGAATGTTTCCCAGCATTCCCAGCTGTCTGTTTTTTCACTGGTCATCTCCCTCCATTCTGAAAGCTGAGCCTATCTTCATCCCTTATTTCCTGTATTTCAGTCAGGCATTTATCCATGTGAGGAATGTGCTCCTTGCATGGATGAAATGTGCGCAATCCATGTGCCTGTTTCCCTGTCCTGTGTCCTGTTCCTTAACCTTTGGTGAGGCACCTTGTCAGATGCCTTTGGGAAATCCAGGTAGACTGTGTCAATCATGTCTTCCTTACCAAATCCTTGACTTATTCAAAACGGTGCAATATATCTTTGAAATGCTATTGGTCTTTACAGAAATCCATGTTCTGTCTTAAGTGGAGTAGTAGAATGCAGGGAAAAATGCCTGTATCTTGGAGCAGTTGGTTTTGTCAAATGCCTTCCCTTCTCTCCATAAGAATACAAAACTATAGTCCCTGTTCAGACCAAACATCCATTTAGCATGTTATGTCTTAAAACAACCAACAGCAAATCTCTAGAGAAGAGTATAAATCTAGGGCAAATGTGTTTCTCCAGAACATTCTCCAATTCTTCTTCCATAACTTAAACTTTGGGGATTTCCTGTTCTGGTGGCATGATCTGGCAGCACCCTAATATGGTGACAGCCATTATCAACTGAAAGACTGGAGTGTAACCACTTAAATTACAGTCTGTCTTTTGAATCTGAGTCTGTCTTTTGAAAAGCATAACACTGCTTTTCCATAATACAGTCTAAGTGTTTATGAACTGTATATATGCAATGAGTTGTCATTACTGCAGTAATCCTCCTTTCTGAAAGGTAATCTCAGACTGGTTTTTGTTGTGAATGGTCTTAAAGTTTTCTGTTGTCTTGTGGAATCTTCCAGAGAGGTAAATCTACACTTGGAACGTTAAATACTTGCTCTATTTGCAGACATATATGACTTTATTTTTGAATATAATTAGTTTTTTTATTATTATTATTATTTATTGAGGAAAAGACAATTATGTCATCTTATTGCATTGTGTGAGTTGTTAATACTATTCATCAGGGCAAGGTTGTGGCTTTGTTGTAGAATACCAAGTTATATGCATAATATCATCTAGCCCTGTTGGAATACAGATTCTTTTGTTTTGTGTGTTAGTAGAATTGAGCTCCTTACCAACCCAGAAACCTCTCTCATGGATAGGCTAATAAATATTTTATTTTTAGGCAAGATGGTTGTTCAGGGTTGGAGGGGTGGGTGGGGAAACATTTGAACATGTATTTATGTATTTAGTAACAAAATTAATATTTCTTTTTGAAAAGACACCTTTAAGTATTTTAATGGCTTCTCCTTGGCATAAAGTATATTTGGCGTACTGTCAACTCACAGGATAAGAGACTGAGACGAGTAACAAGACCTGTTTTATTTTTTTTTTTTTTTTTCCTGCTAGTTCCTAGCAGTTGACTCTAGTTTCTTTTGATAGTTCTGGAACATGGTATCTGTCGACCTTTGCAGAACATCTGAGAGAGACAGCAAGCTTAATGCATATCTGTCTGAGACTCTGGCTCCGCAGGCGTGCCTTTGTAAAAGCTATTGGTAGTCTTAAAGTGGATTTGTCCTCCACTGCACAAAGATATTGGATCTCTGTTTTAGGGCTTATAGGTGTTTAGACTAAGGGTGGATAAAATCCTACAGAAGCTAGGCAAGTGATTAAAGTTGTAGGATTGTGCTTGAGTGTGTTCTGAGGGTCAGATGCTTGCAGGGAACCTGTCTTTGTGTGGCTTTTTAAAAAATCTTTGCAAGTGAACTTGCTTCCAGGGTACAAAATGAAAGATCTTCAGTACAATTGGTAAATGTTGCCTTTTTTTTTTTTTCCTCTCCCTTTTCTTAGTTGTTGCAGTTCTCTGATACAGGTGATCAAATGTGGAAACGGTTACATGCTTCATATCTCCAGGATTCTAGAGTAGATAGTTTATATGTATCACATAAATTATTCTATAACCAGCTGAGTGGGAACTGTCTTTATTTCATTGAGGCAGGTTTTGTATGCAAGTTTTACTATGTCACTTTAGATGATTGAAAAGCTCTGTAGTTGATCGTTAAATTACAGAAAAACATGAGTTCTGTTTTTTAAGAAAGCCTATATCTGTTGTAGTGTTTTGCTGTATGTGTGTCCAGCATTACCAGTAGGGCTGAAGGTTGCTAGTGTAATCAGATAAGACTGGGTGTTCTTCACTTCTCTAAAACTGACTATTTTCTTGAGAGGAAAAAAAAGTGGGAGGAAACTGATCAACACCTTCAGAAAGTCTGATGGGGCAATGCTAATATGGTCTTGGTTAGACTTGCCATGTAACTAATACCATGCCTGTTTATGTAAAGCATAGTGTCAGACAAAAGATCATGATGCAGGTGAACAGGATGGGGAGGCTGCACCTTTTCCTTTTCCTGCACTTTAAACTGTCTGTATTTCTCTACAGGAGAAGTTCTTGATCCACTCCAGCTAAAGACTGGAGAGAGGGCTGTGTGTTCCCAAGTACAGATTAATTTCTTAAACTGAATTGAAGTATATTTTCTATTACTCTTATCTGATGACTGTTAAACATTAAGCTTAAAGACAAGACATGTTTCTTGCTGGAGCTTGGACTCCAGCAAGCAGGACTTCCCAGACCTGAATACTGGGACGCACTGTATGGATTGTGGATGTAGCTCTGCTGTTTTAAGAAGCTTCAGAATCTGGGATGACTAAGCTTGCACTTTTCTTTTTAAGTTACTACTTCGAAATAATTTTTTTAAATAGATTATGGGGTTGTCCTTTAGGAAATAACTTATACCAGTCATTATTTAAATTGCATATTGTATCACTCCACCTTTCTGATAGTGAATCAAGCTGTTAAAAAAAAAAAAAAATCTTCGGCTTACACATATGGAGACCTGCTGGAGGCTGATAACATTCTTCCTTTCAGGGAAAAAGATTGAGCCTACAGTTGCTGTTCCTGAGACACTTCATGCCTGCTATGGTTTGAGCTCTGGCACCTGAGGATAAAATAAGCTGTTAAGATTCATTTGTTTTGTATTGCCTGTACTGCCATGATACAGTGGAACATATTCCCAAGGAGATAAAATAGTGGGGGAGGGATGACAAGTGGACAAATTCAACTTTACTCTTCTGTGGTTCGTTTCCTTTGTTCTCCTATTAAATGGTCACATTAGGAGAGACTGGTCTGATCGCTTTACCACAGTATCAGTACCACAGAAACTAAATACAAAACGCTTGTCCTGAAGAGCAGATAAGGGTAGTTGAGGCTTAGGAAGTAAAGGCTGTTGTTGAAGGACACTGTGGAATCCTCATCTTCTATAGAAGTTGGAAAGCAAATGTTGAAAGAAGCAAAATACTGTGGGACTGGAGCTCTATATGTTTCATACTAGTCTCTTGCTTACAATATATGTCAACATTTTAGCTTTTATTTTTCTGATATGTAACAGGCAATCATAATGTGATTAGATAATGAAGGGTTTATAACCTCCTTTAAGTAGTTAAGACCTTTGCTTCCAATTGAGTTTTGGAATGCTATATTAAATAATCTATCACTCCCCTGTGGCCCCTTACTCCCCCTCTGCAGTTTAGAAGTCTCCACAAATGGTTTAAACTACAAGTATGCATTAACATGTATTTTTACCTTATTTTTTTCCTCCAGTACAAGTAAATGTTTGGCAGGGGTAACTGATTACTCAGGTTACCTAAGGATAACTCTTACTTCTCCAAGCAGTTAATTTTCCTTCTGGTGATTTCCTCTTGGAACTTTGACTTGATTTTCTAATCGCAGTATTAGTAGTAGTTATCCATTCAAATCTGCATTTTTGTTAATTACCATAACACATTATATGTTAGCTGGGAATTCAGTGATGTGTTCTGTGGTTCTTCAGTTCGTTTTTCATATGTTGAACGCTAACATACACTTGCCTATGATTTTTTTTTTTTTTTTTGCTATTCACCACCTTTTCTGGAGTGCCTTGAACACGTTCCTGTAGGACAGTACTGTTAATCATTATCCACTCTGAAAATGGAGCGTTTATGGCTCAACCTTTTCTTTCCTGTCATCTCTCAAAAATTCTTTAAAGACGGTTTGTTAATGTTTTCATTTTCTTTGATAGAATGTCAGATACATCTTTTGTGTTTATGCTCATCGACTTGTTCTGAACACTAAGCGTGGGACAACTGTATGAAAAGAGGAGGGAACCTATTTTGAGAAATTAATAATAATGTGCAGTTTCTATTGAATAGCTCTAAAATGCTTTGACTGTGAGAATAATTGACTATTTTCTTTCCTAGAAATGGTTGAATCAATGAAGAAAGTAGCTGGAATGGATGTGGAGTTGACAGTGGAAGAGAGAAACCTGCTTTCTGTTGCATATAAAAACGTGATTGGAGCCAGAAGAGCTTCCTGGAGAATAATCAGCAGCATCGAACAGAAAGAAGAAAACAAAGGTGGAGAAGATAAATTAAAAATGATTCGGGAGTATCGGCAAATGGTAAGGCTTAGTTGATGTTATGGCGTAATGCCATGTGGTTTTAAGAAGTTCTAGATCCCGGTTTTGTTACATTATCACAAGCTGCCATGGTATTACAGCTTGCCTGAAGCATAATGTCTTTAACAGAATGAAAATCTTGAAAGGAAGAGGTTTGTTCCCTGTGTGGAGGAGTTAATTTGGTGATGAGGGGGAAGTGGATGTCTTTCTGTAAGTGCTCCAAAGAGTAGCTCCAGAAAGAAATAGGGGAAGACTTCTTTCTGTGCCTGAATATCTGCTCAGCATTTGAACTGTCTTCCCAACTTGCCCAAGTGTCAGGCTGCATGCTCAGGAAGCTTCTTTCCTCTAATTTCAGTTATACTGAGCAACTTTAACGGCGTAATGTGTCTGAAAACGTGTTTTGCTCTTAAACTCTACTTCTGGTGAAAGTTTCTTTAGGGCATACCAACTTAGACACTTGGCACCGTTGCTGGGCTCGTGACTACTGTGAACTGGAATCATGAACTAGTATGGAGTTCAAGTAACATGGTTAACATTTTGAAATATTAAAAGGAGAAGCATTTTCTCTTGGCATAAAGAGCAGCACTATATTCAGATCATCTGCTTTGGCTGCATCTATTTTCACTGTAATAGTTGGATTTCTTGTATGTTGATCCTGTTTGTTAATTCTTTTACAAAGGAAATCTTAGGAAGAGTTATTGCAAACTGAGTAGTCTGCAGTTGGATGAAAATGGAGAATAGCTACCTAGCTAGGACTAGTGTAATTGAGTTGACAGGCCTGTTATTAGCTGAGACAGCAATGCCTATGTTGAAATAAATGTTGGGATAATACCCTTTCTCTGACAGCATTTAGTTCTTAAAACAGACTTTTATCTCTAGGCTGGACACTTAAACTGATAGTATTCAGGCATTCAGTTTAAGGTAAATCACTCCATGTTCCTGAGGGGAAAGTTAAGATGTCATGGCTGTGAAATTTGCATGTGTCAACCTCCAAGGTCTTGCTATTTTCTCCGGGTTCAAAGACGGGAGGGAAATGGTTCAAATAACTAAGTGGTGAGCCAGATTCGTTTCTGTAATTCATTTGGGGAATTTGGAGAAATCTTTGGCTTTTATCAGTAAGGGCTAGTGAAATCCTCACCTCTTAGAGAAGTGAGTCATTATCATTCCATCCCTTGCTCTCCTGTTTGGAGGAGACATACTCCTGTGCTCCTTTAAGTTCTCCTGCACTCCTCTACAGTGAGACTTAATCTGTCATTTGGGGATAAGGGCCTCCATATGGTTCAGATCTTCACTTTCAGAGGAAAAGCAAAGTCTTTTATACCACCTGGCACTGATTCATAAACCACCCATGGCAGTGATACTGGCATTGGATTTTTTTTTTTTTTTAACTCTGTGTTTTTTGTTGCTCCATGGATTTGTTAATTACGAGTTTCTAGTTCTCCTGATCTGCATATGAGATGAAGCTCTGCCAGTTTCATACCATCTAGCTTGGTTGCAAATAGTGTTTTTTGATGGGTGTCTAAACTTTTTAACAGAGCACATAAGTACCGGATATCTAATATTCCTTTATTTTGCTTTACACTGCATGTTTCACTTTTTTGCCTAGTATTTTGTGGACAGTTAGTATCTTCTCCCAAAGGTCTTTAAATATCAAAGATTTATATTACTTCTTTGAAAGGATGTAAAAATGAGGCTTTGTTCCCTCTTTGAGCAAAGCGGAAAGTATAGCATGGAACAGGCTGGTGTGCAAGAGCTACATATGCTATTTCAAGGACTATGTATATGTTGTGTGGAGTGCTGTGCCCTGCCAGCAGTATCTTCAGCTGCCAAATTCTCAAAGAAAGCACCCGTCAAGAGCTGCTTTAGGGTGAATGTAGGCTTTAGGTAGAAGAATGCTGTGGAGAACTGTAATGTGTTTCCATACAGGAGAGAGACTACTTAGCTCTAGGCTGAGTTTCCCCAGAGGCTAATACTTGCCCGCTATAGCTGAAGACCATTTCCTGGCAGCAGCTGTTGGAAGACTTAGAGTGGATTCTAACTCACAGTAAGGAGAGACTTGTTGGAACAGGTTTGGAGAGTTCAGGGCCTGAAGAATTTATGCAAATATTTGGATGAAGTTCCTGGCTTGCTGTAGATGCTAAAGCAAGATGTGCAGTAGAGCTGTGCTGTTATCATGCTGAGTGCTTCTGTTCCCACATGGAAGTTTTGCTTAACTTTCCATGTCAACAGATATCCATTGGCATGGTATGGCATTTTTCAGAGTAAAGTTCAGTACTGTTTGGACAGTCTTCCTAGGGCTGAAGAAAAATGCCTCTCTGGGACTTGCAGTCCAAGCTTGAAGTGCTGGAGGAGTGGGAGAGGAATCTTTGGAAAAGATGTTTTTTGCTAGCTACCTTTCCACCCTCTGCCAAACTGGTGTAGGCTTGCATGCTTATAAATTGTTGTTTGACTTAAAATGGAAGGTGTAACCTTTTTGAAAATAAATGCTTGAGATTTTGGTCCACGTCAGTATTTATGTTATGATTTTGACCTTGGCTTTTATTTCAATGTTTGAACTACTAGCCAGCGTTTCTTGGGTCAGGCTTTGAGGAGTGACAGTGTTGTCAGTGTAGAGCCAGGCTGGTGTCTGTATGGGACATATGTAGAGCAACACTGAGCAGTGATGGAAGAAGCCAGCCTGTATCATTACCCAGGTCATTACTTAAATGTAGCCAAGCAGACAAACAAAAAAGCCTTGGGGGGAAAATGCCACTTGTTTTGCCAGCAGGTTGCTTTTCTGAATCCAGTGGCCTTTTGGCTGCATAGAAGTGGAGCCTCTGGCTTTCCTGCCCTCATCTGACTATACCTCTGTGAATGAGAACATGCAGTGAGGATTTCTTTGCTTGTCCTTGAAAACATGAGGTGGTGGATGTCCCAGCACATAATGCAGTTCACTTCCTTGTAGTAAGATCAAATGCATTCTTAAATTGCACAGAACTCTCATCTTATTGGCCTGTATTTGATACATAGGCTGTGAACATTTCTGTTGTTCTGATTTTATAACCAGAATGATATATTGTGGGACAACTGCAGGACTTTCTTCTCCCCCTCATCTGTATGTGTCAGGTTGACTTAAGTGTGGTTTATGTTAATAGCATAGTATGTGGGCTTCAACAACTCGATTTCTCCTAGTTTCAGGTTGCACATCAGTCATGATATGCAGCTGTTTTGGGGAGTACATGTAAACAGATTAAACATGTATGTATATTAACTTTTTCCCTTGGTTACTTTTAATGAGCTTCCTTACTTAAGTCACCAGGTGGTATTACAGAGCTTCTGTACCTGCAGAGCTAAGAACACAGCCTGGAATCTGCTTAAAGCAGGCTCAAGGCCACTAAAATAGAGACAGGCCAGATCATGGGAGTAACAATGTGGGTTTCAGGATGACCTGTCTGTCTTTGCCAGTCAGAACCTGTAGTTCACTTGTAGTTCACAAGTACAGAGTGGAAATTGTGATAGGGCCTAAAACTACTTGATCAACTGCCCTCAACAAGCTCAGATAAGGATCTTGTGCAGGCACTTGTGCAGGTGCTTAGTGAATCATTGTAGATGCTTTCTGTATGAGGAGTCTTAATGTGTGTGTGGTGTTTTTTTTATCAACTCAGTCTATATTAAATCTTCCTAAAATAGGGTAGGTCAGGGTGTATAAATTGCCTTGGGCGGTGAATGATCTACGATAACTTGTCTGTGTGGCTGATGCTTTAAGCAAAGCTGAAAGAGGACTGTCTTGAGTTGAAATGGAAGTTTGTGAATTTGTTAACAAAAGAAGATTAGAAACTGATTTAATTCTTTGCAGTTTTGCTGAAGATCTCTCTGCAAGAAGTCATTGAAAAAGAGGATCAAGAGGAAAGAAGTTTGCAGGAACTGGCTGCTGGCAAAGGTTTCATAGCTTTTGTAGCCCAAGAATTTATGAAGTAGACTTTTTTTTTCCAATGGCCGTATATCAGTACTTTCCTTAAGCACTTGTTATGTAACTTAAGTGTAGAATGTAAACCTTCCTTTGAATGTTAGGGCATTCTGATGTTGTTTATCTACAAATTTTGCTGTAGATTAAGCTTTCTAAAGGAACTGCTGCAAATTACTAAGATGCTTCTTAGAAATAGGTGTATGTGTACCTGCCAGTTTAATATTAAATTTTGTCTGTAACTTCAGATTGCTAGCTATTGAGACTAATTATTTTGTTTACAAACCATAGTAGTTTGGGAGCTATTTAGTGTTAAAGAATGTTACATAGCAAGACAAATGTGTAAGGAAAAGCAGACTTTGAGGTGAGGAAAGGGAAGCGATAATGGACTGATCATGACTGTTCTTGTGATCAGAGACTTGCAATTACCTGTACAGTTTCTTGTAGTTGACATTGCTTTTTTTCTTGAAAAACATCTTTTTTACAGTACCTAAAAGTAGCTTGAACCAGAATAGATTTCAGCTGTAGTTGTGAAAAATCACTGCCAAATCATGAGAGCAGCAATCAACTGCTGTCTACATTTAACTAGTCCCTTTTACTGTGAGTCATGGGAGATGCTCAGTAGAGAAAATTCTTCCTCAAACTGCAGCAAGTCTGGTTTTATTGATGCTGGTTGGAAGGCAATTCTTAACTTTTTGGGTGTATGTAGTTTATTTGAGGCCTGAAACTTTTCTTGGCACCTAACCTCACAGACTTTTATGTTCCTCAAGGTAAAATGAATAAATGAAGGTAATGTGACACAGTCTTCAACTTTGGCTATTAAAATCCAATAGTTATTTTTAAAGAAGGTTTATATTTTGGTTTTCTTTGGCTACTGACCTCACTGTTAATGTTGACAGTTTCTTCCTTCTCTTTTCTTAGATGCTTTTTTGCCTTTTTATATGACCATTTTGCTTGTGTGGTATACCTTTGTGCTGTTCTAAGAGAGGCTCTCTTGGAAGCTTTCCTTAGAGCTGTGTTCCCCAAATAATAATTGGAAACTTTGTTCTTAAGATGCTATTTAATTGTGGGATCGACTGTAGCTGACTTGAAATAATTAAATAATTACCTAGAAAATGTCCCTTCTACTATTGTTACTTTTAGAGTTGCTTTCTAGGATCAAAAATTTGAGTTGGGAGTTAGGGAAGTCTTGCATTAGCTGCAAGTCTTGCAGGAGCTGCATCCAGCGACAGTCCTAACTTACTAGTAAGAGATCTTCCTGTGAATTTATTCTTTTAGCTGAACTTGCTTTTTCATCATACATAAATCCTTGCCTTCTTTTAATGTGTGGCAGCTCATTACTCAATACTGCTTTCCTTAAATCTGTGGAGCAGCTGAGTGTGTGTTCTGCTTTTTTTTTTTTTTCTTTCTTTCTTTTCCCTTCCTGGATTGTTAGAATTTCTCCTGTTGGTTATAGAATATTTATGAAACAAAATTTGAATCTTCTATGCTAATCCCTCCTGTTTTTGTTTTGCTTGTTTTTAGGTTGAGACTGAGCTGAAATTAATTTGTTGTGACATTCTGGATGTACTGGACAAACACCTCATTCCAGCCGCGAACACTGGCGAGTCCAAGGTTTTCTATTACAAAATGTAAGTGTTACCTTTTGAGATGAGGACATCCCGTTTGTATCTGGACTAAGTAATGGAAAGTAGTAATGTGTCTGTATGTCTGTGTTTCTGTATATATATGTATGTCTGTAGGATTCACTCAATCATAGTAATTTATTGGAAAAAGTAGAGTCATGTGTAGCTAGTTTCCTTTTTTGAATACAGCTGGTGGCCTTAGCATCCTGTTTGACAATGTGAGCCCAGAAAGAAGGGCTATAGACACCAGTTTGGTGTAAGGTCAGCAGATCTTCACATAAACTACTACACAGCTTAGATATAAGCTATTTCATTAATTGAACTAATAAGATAGAGGTTATTTCTTTGCTTATTTTCTAGTGTGAACTGTACATGTTCTATAATAAAAAACCAAACTGCGTAGATGGCTGTCTTGTTAGCTTTCAAATGGCATTTTCAAATCAAGCTGGGCCTTCTTGGAGTGTATTGTTGTAGCCACTAGCTTGTGATACTTTTGCACTTTCTGCACTAATACCCTGAAATCCTATGTTAATGGAGTAAAATAGCTGAAACCAAAGTGTTTATCATACCTGATTTTTTTTTTAATTCACTTAGTGCCTCAGTGTTATTTTTCTTGATAGTAATTCAGATGTGAGACCCTTTAAGTATGTGAGTGTATAAACATTTATTTCAGAGTTAAGGAGATTGTTTAATAGTGGTGTGGAAATTAAGGACTGCTAATGACTGCTTGTTCTGCTGTTCTGTTTTCAGGAAGGGGGACTACCATAGGTATCTGGCTGAATTTGCCACAGGAAATGACAGGAAGGAGGCTGCAGAGAATAGCTTGGTGGCTTACAAAGCTGCTAGTGATATTGCAATGACAGAACTCCCACCAACACATCCTATCCGCTTAGGACTTGCTCTCAACTTCTCTGTATTCTACTACGAAATTCTTAATTCTCCTGATCGTGCCTGCAGGTAAGTGGTGAATCAGAAGACAGAAATCTTGCATGATAACCAGATAAGCCCAAAGTGATTGTTACTTGGGTAGTTGCTTTCCTTTAACAAAAATACTGGGCTGCTTTTTGCTTGCTGCTGTTAGATGTCTTCATGCTGTGTGAGGTTGATTCATTAGAAACTTTCAGATTTTGAGTCTGGACACATTTGTTGATCTGAAAGTAGATAAGGTATGAGAAGCAAAATAGCGGGAATGTTGTATGGATCAACTAATGGCAGCTTGACAGTGTGGGCCCTAACTGCATGTGCCCTTGTTCTGCCAAAAGGGTGAGATAGTTAACTTAGCTCTTTGGCTATTGGCTAAGGTGCAGGGTAGCAGAGGTCACATTACTAGGCATTTCAGTGGCCTGTGAGCATATGTAGATTGCAGTAACCCTTGTCTCTTTAGGGATAAAGCTTGCTTATGGGCATAAAAACACAGATTGAGGCAATTACACTTTTTTATTACTGTCACTGCGGGTGACACATATACCTTTTCAGGCTCTTAACAGATATTGATCAGTTGTATTGCAAGATACAGGAATGTTTTATAGAAAGTTTTGAATATCCAGTTTTTCATAAGAACCTATAGTGGCCAGTTGTGAAAATTTGGGAAATTTAGAGAGACATCTAGCACCTTCTTGGAAAAAAAAAAAAGTGTTAAAAATGTCACATAGCCAAACCAGAAGATAGATGTTCTGTAATACAGGTTTAATTTGTGCACTTGGAGATTTTGTTTAGCAATATGCTTCTAGATCTCATGTATTCTCTGCTTGCAGGTTGGCAAAAGCAGCTTTCGATGATGCTATTGCAGAACTGGATACACTGAGTGAAGAAAGCTATAAGGACTCTACACTTATCATGCAGTTGTTACGTGATAATCTGACACTATGGACTTCAGACATGCAGGGTGATGGTAAGTAAACCTGCCCTAAAACACTGCTGTACCATCATCATGGTTGACTCCTTTCCCTCCAACAAAACAAAAAGCAAACCGTGGAAATGTAGACCAGCTTGGTGTTTACTAGTTGTATCTGTTTTTCCTGATACTTGACCTTCCAGAATTTCTGTCCTTTCTTAACACTGGATGAGTTGATAGCAGTGATACGGTTTCTTTTGAGAGTCATCTTCAGCTCATAGCTGAAGGGAGAAGATGGAGAATTAACATCTCCTTGCCACTGCCCCTTTCTAGAACAAATATTTTGTCAGTGACTACTTTAAATGTAGCAAAAACTCTTCATTTAATTCAGTTTTTCTTTCTTGAGGTTTGTTATATTTGCCATACAGTTGTCCTTCCAATCCAGTGTGAACCTCCAGTGCAGGAGAAAGTTCTTGCGAATGTCAATCAATTTCTGTGGGCATTTCAGTGGCAGAAGACTTTCTGCTGTCGTGCTAATTACTTCAGAGCACTTTACATAACTGCATAACTGTCTGTTCTTCGGAAGCATTGAATGTGAAGGAGAAAAAGGGATCTTGTGAAGTATTGAATTACTATTACTGGTTGTGGAAATCTAATTAGCTGTTTGGGACATTAGAAGTGCCTTTGGTATTTGTGTAATCCATTTTATGCTGCCAGTGAATGACTCAAAAGTGGGGTATTGCCTTAGCAAATGCTGAATGTGTCTTCTGGCACTATATGTGTAGGTCATACACAGATTGCTTCTGTTTACTAGCATTTGATAGTTACTTAAAAAGGCTTATTTTTCCACTTTTTAGGTGGACTTTTTTTCTTAACTTTTCAGGGATGCCAATGAGTATAAATTGTTTGTCACTTAGATTTTTTTTTTTTAGCATTAATGTCTGGTTTACTGGCTGCTAATATCAGGGAATTGAGCGTTCTTTATCTAGAAAGATCAGAGAGACAGGTAGAAAGATAGGACTGGCTTTTTATTTTAGAGAAAATGATTCAATCCTGTTTTGAGTATATTTAGGTACATACATATTTCACAAGATTTGACTCTAATATTACAATTTGATTTTTACATAAATAATTTCTGAAGAAATGAGAGATTATTTCTAAAGAAAGAAATGTTTTGGATATTTTTGTAGTGCAAGCTGTTGTTTAAAGCATAGTCACATAGTTAGGTGACATTGCTCGGGAATACCTTATTGATGTAGTCACCCATTTGAAAGCAATTGTAGAATCCATTACCTTTTTTCATACTGCCTCTGTGACCACATGGCTAGTGAGGTTCAGTGGGTTTGTATGATTTTTATTTGTGTACCTTTTAGCTCTTCAAGTAAATGAGCAATATCGAGTGTTGCAGTTTACACTTTATCCCTATATCTTTTGGGCTTTGAGACACTCCTATGAACTGAAAGAAGCTTTTAAGTGTGATGGACCTTGGCTCTTAAACTACCCTACATCCCAGTGCAATTTCTTGCAAGAGACTGCATAGTGCTTCCAACAAGTCCATATAATTATCCTTATGCATGTAGTCTCTGTATTTGGCTCAGTGCAGATGTTGTTGTAAATACTGCAGGTGTTAGATGCGTGCCTTATTGCAACTGAGGGAGATTATTCCATTGTCTAATTTCTGCAATTTAAGCCAAGAAGCCTTGGCTTCTCTCTACAGAGATTCTGTAGTTACCTTTTATATAACCTAGGTCCAAATTTGTTGTTTTATCACTGGTTCCATAGTATAGTAGAGAGATACTTTGTCCTCGCTGAAATAATTCAGGTAATTCTACTGTTTCAGAGACTTGCTGTGAAGATAACTGTTGTAAACTTAAAAACCATCGAAAATCTACCAGGCTATTTAAGATCATGTTGCTATGTCTGTCCACAAAGAATTTGATGTTTAGCTAAATATTTGCACACAAGTAACTATTACTTTTATTCATAACTTGCTAATTTGTTGACTTAATATAGTTAAAACTTTTGCTTTCAAAACTCTGCAGTTACTTATAAAATCAGGTAAAGAATCTGATGACCTATGACAGTTAATGTTAGGGATGACATTCACAAACATGGTCACAATTACTGGTTTCTTAAGAGGAAAAAAAAATCAAAAATGGCTCATTCTTTTGCATATAGCTTCTGTCTGTTTCCCTTGTGCAGGTTATAGGCAGTGACTTTCCTAAATCAGCTGTTACTGAGCTGCTACGTTTCTTCATCTCATTTATTGTATCTTCTAACCATATCATAGACGAGCTGTTGAGTTAATTTTCACGCTTGTAATGTCGTCTTCATGATTCCTGTTTTCCCCTTCTTTCCTGCTATATAGATTCCTAAAGGAAAGTCCAACTGTTCATTTCCTAAAAACTCTACTTTGTAAGTCTTTGTCATGGCTCAATGAACTTTTCAGCGTCAATTTTCTGATCACTAATCATGCTTGCCTCTTTCACTCTCTTGCTGCTCATAAATTGCTTGTATCTTTGACTCCATTCCAGGGCTAAGCAATATTCAACCAGCTGGTGACCTGTTACTCCTATCCAGGTCAAAATAAGCATAACTGAGATCCAAAAAAAACTTAAACATTTAATAATTGAGCTGCACACCTGGATGGATATTAAGAATATTTAGGCATGAAAAGCATTTTCACTATGGCCTGTTATAGGAGTATTTGCATAAGTGCATTGGCTAGAGCATGCTCAGATCTTTTTAATCATCTTCCTGGGTTAGGGCCTCTGTTTTCTTCTCTTAAATAATTTGTTACGTAATTCTAAACATTAATTTTATTGTTATTGAATGCCTTATATCTTATGTTGGTAGGCCACCTCTTCAAATATACCTTGCATTGTAGCTGGTGATAATGCTGAATCTGGACATGCTCTCAGCAGGCATTCTGATTATATGCTGAAAGTCATTAGTCTCATTTGATTGGATTTTATTGCGGACTAATTGGAGTGGATAGTTTATTTATTGCCCTTAAGGCAATACCATCTCACGTGGTTAAGGATAATTGTAAAGAAAACATTCTTCTGTTTCTTCTGTCAATTAACTCAATCTTGCATGTGTTATGGTACTAGTTGAAGTATGTTGAAGTTTTCCTGGTGCAGTAGAAATCTGGCAAAGCTGCGTGTGAGCAGCACTGCCTGCCTCTGGGTAGAGGTAACTGAAATAAAACTGTGCATCTGAGACGAGTCTCTTCATTAAAACCTTTAAAGTCCCTGCATGTTGCAGGCTAGTGACATGGCTCCACACCGATTTGACTTTCCTTGAAGAAATAAATTTTTCACAAAATATTCTCCTCTAGCAACCTCAAATGTAGGATTTCTTGTCATGTTCGGCTTCTAAAGTACAGATGTTTATTCATACTTGTTTGTGTAAACTAAATCCACACCATCACTGTCATCTTCCAAAATTGACCGTAGTATTTTACTCTTGTTGAGACTAAGTGGACTTGGGTAGAAAAAAAACTTCCAGTCTGAAAATCCATTTTGGTTTTATTGCTGTTGTTAGTGCACAGATGCTCTTAGCTCTCTGTGTAGAAATTCAGTTATTTCTTATGAAAGGTATGTTCTGATTTAAGGATGTTGATGTACAGCCATTCTGGTAACTTAGTCTTGGCTGTCCATCTTTGATCATATGCAAAGTTTCACTTTTCAGCAGTGTTGGTTTGTTGTTTGTCCTTACGCCAGGGTCTGTGTTCTAATAGCCTGTGCTGTAACCGTTTTTATGAAACATGGCAAGTTGATTACAAGGCTAAATTTCCATGGAAAGGCTTCAGACCAGCTATGTCGTGAGTGTGAGCGCGTGTGCTGTTCCTGCAGGTGTGCAAGCGAGCGTGTGTACAACTGCATGAAACTATTAATCTTCAGATGCTTCTTAAGCCATTCTGCTGATCTCATTTTTAAAATTTTCTTTTTTACTTTTTAAAAACTCTTGTAGGTGAAGAACAGAATAAAGAAGCGCTGCAGGATGTGGAAGATGAAAACCAGTGAGACACAAAGGCCAACAAGAGAACCCATCTCTGACCACCCTTCCCCTTCCCCACAAAATCCCTCAGTGTCACTCTGAGAACCACCAAATCTGACTTTTACATTGGGTCTCAGAATTTAGGTTCCTGCCCTGTTGGGTTTCTTTATTTTTATTTTTTTTACACAGTTTAAAAGTTCTTAAAGGCAAGAGTGAATTTCTGTGGATTTTACTGGTGCCAGCTTTTAGGTTAAGACACTAACAGGACTTTGTAAAGGCTCTTTCAGCATTACTGTATTGTCCTCTGCCAGACGTGGGGAGGTCACCCGTAGCAGTGAATGTTACATCTGGAGGCCGGTAGACTTGTAGGGAAGATCTGTAATCGCATGTGGTGGCATTTTTCTTTTTTTATAACTGTTCAAACTGAATTTTATACCAATGTTTAAACTTAATTGGGTGTTTAGCTTGAAGTTACAGGTTGCATTGGGACACATTGTAGTGGTTTTACTGTAAAGTTTCCAAACTGCTGAAATGTTGCTGAAAAACATGGTGCTGGTAACAGTTCAACAATCCGTGGCTGCTCATTCTTGCCTACTCTTTACTTTTCCTCAAAGCAGGTTAGCATTGAAGGTGGCATTGATAAGCCTGCATGCGTGTTCAATATTTTTTCTTTTTCCCTCCCCTTTCCCCATCTCCCTTCGCTCGCTCAACCTCTTTTGTTCAGTATGTGTAACTTGAAGCTAATTTGTACTACTGGATATCTGACTGGAGCCACAGATACAGAATCTGTATTGTTCTTACTGAAACACAGCATGGAATTAACATTAAACTTAAATAAAACAAACCTAAATTAAAAATGCCAAATACTACTATGACTTTCTTTTAATTATTTCAGCAGGAATAATTTTCTGAGCCCAGAACAAGCGAGAGACAAATGGGCTGTTGAGTATCTGTTTGCTGGCCGTGCTCAGCAGTGATCTGGACTGGCTGTAGCTGGTGCCAGCGCAGTCACAGCGCCCTGGGGCAGCCTCCTGGATGCGGCTGCAAGAGGATCCCTTGTCAATGGAGCAGCGAAGGGAAAAATCAGATGAGCAAAAAGCTGTGATGAAACCATTTCTACAATAGACAGGTGTGGTTTTTACTGTAAAAATTTATTTAGCGTAGTCTTGGTTATAATAGCGTATACGGCGTTGTACAGTATATACACTATAGCATATACAGTAGTAGGGGTGTGTGTGCATATATACTACAGTGTATACAGCATTCCAGGCCTGCTGCAGTGTTTGATACCGCGTAATGTCAGAAACGAGAAAGGAGGCAACATGTTTGGCTGTGTTGTGGGGGCTTCGTGGAGCCTGGAAACTGCTGCATTGGGGCGGAGGGGGACTTTGGAAGGCGGAAAGCCCTGCTGAGATCTCTGATTCGGAAGGGAAGCTGGAGCTGGGACCTGCAGCCAGCAGGTGTTTGACACAACACAAGTGCTTGGTACTCGACTTCCTCTGCTGCAGCCTCTGTCCCTCTGGCTTGGAGGTGTAGTCGGTGAAGCGACACAGCTTGGTTTCGTGCAGAGGAGCCAGGAGCTATTTGGTTGGCAAGGCCAGCAGTGCTGAACTAGCCCTCTCGCCCCCTTTAAGGCAGTACGGAGAGGTCATATAAACACGGTGGAGCTTTATTGTGAGAGCTCAAACTTCCAGTTATCCCTGAAAACGTAAAGAGGAGAAAAAGCCTTCATTGGGAAGGTGCTGCTCTGAGTGGAGGGGAAGGGGCAGTGCCGCTTCCAGACAGGTAGAAGGTGGGAGAGAAGCTGCTGTGCAGGAGCTGTGGCCAAGGACTAGACTGCAGTTCCAGCGTGGGGGAAAGAGTGGTGACCTCCTGCGATTTGTACTTGTTGTTTGGGTGTGTGGATATGAAAAAGTTACTGCAGTATAAAAATATCACAGAGCAAGAAATGGGAGAGGTGCCTTAAAAACAAGCATCCCCCGTTGAGATTAGGGAGGAAGTTACATAAGGGAGATTCTCAGTTTAACACCTTCTAGTCATAAACTAAAAACAACATAAAACTCAAATCCAAAACAAAGTTTCCACATCAACTCCATTTCTTGTAGTGCATCTCTCGTACTTAACTATAAAGTATTTACAGAGTTTTACTCATTTATACAATATGGCTTTAATATTGTAACACAAAGCATCAAAAAGTCTCAGAGCAAAATTCTTCATAAAACATTCTTTCTGCATATAAAGTTTGGCATCTCACTGATTTGGCTGACAGCGGCAGCAGTACTCGTTTCCTGCGATTGTGCTTTTTTGATTGACGATATAAGCACAAATTTGGTCATTTCCATCAGAGCTTAAACTCTCCTGGAGTCAGAGCTACCTCCCTCAAAGCCCAGCTCAGCAGGTGGGTGGCGGGAGCTGCGGTTTCACAGACATTGCCTTGGACCCGTGTGTTTGCCACTAAGGTAAGGAAGAGAAGGCCTTTCTTTTGGAACTTTCATATTAAGACAAGAAAGCAAGTTGTATTTTGTTTTTTTCTGAAAGTGCAGGTCTTTGGTAACAATAAACAAAATGAGCAAAGCGAGGAAGGAAAGGGGATTTTGCTGGGAACGTTGTCCAGCCAATTGTCGAGGGTGCAGTCAGGCTGATTGATGGAGGAAAGGGCTGTGTTGTCGTGGCACGTTTCATCATCGAGAATTCAAACGAGGAGCGACCTGCAGAAGAAAGACAAGCTAGAAACTGCCTGAAGAAGGTGCCGCAACGGTTTGAGCTGTTGGGGTGCCCCAGCTCCCTCTAGTCTGGGGGACTGAAGGTGGCAGGAGGAACCCCAAGGTCAGAGGAGCCCATGGCCAACTCTTTCATGTCCCCGTTCTGTGACCGTACCCAAAGCTTCCACCTAGGTGAGTGGTGCAGAAAACGGGGTAGGAAGAAGAGCCGAGCTGGGAACAAGCTGGAAATGCCACTTCCTAGTGCCCTGCAAGCGACCGGTCAGCGCTCGCAAGAGGAGCCCCTACTCACCACGGTTAAGTGGCCGTTCTTGGCTTTGGCTATAAGCAGTTCTGATCCCGATATAAAGTCAATGATGCCTTCTTTGCCTTGCCCCACTGTAAATTTTATGCTGCAAAGAGAAAGGTAAGAATAGACTGAGCATGTGTGAAGGTCAACCTCTCCTATCCCTTTCTGTATAAATAGATGCTTTTTAGTCATACTGGGCTGTGGTGAATCTGCTCATTTGGGGAAATGGAGCCCTGGTTGTGGTTTCCTGGAGCTGTAAGGCTAAAGCAGAGCCTGTTTTCAGAACAAACCCTAGAAAACCAGGCCCCCCTTGCTCACCTTCCCTGATTGATGTTGACGTTATTGACTTTGTCCGCCCGCATCGCTGTTTTCGTTAGCGTCTCGATCACGTGGTCGCTCTGAAGCACAACATCCCCCTGTAAGGGGAAACCCACATGGAGTGTTTGCAGTTGGGATTTTCAGAGACTAGATGGCAAAATCATTTATAGAAATTATGAATTAACAGAGAACTAGCTCTGCAGGAGAGGAGACCATGAATGAGGGTGCGGGAGTTCTCTAGGGCCTATGTCACTCGCATCACACTCTGCAGCTAGAGCCTCTAAGCAGGTCCTGATGTGTTACCAATAACGAGGACAAGGAATAGCTCAATTCATGGGTAAGACCCATGCTATAAAACCCATGAATTGAGTGTAAATACAAAAGAAAAATAAGCAAAGCTAAAATTTTAGTTAGAGCAGGCACAAGGTTAGGTAGAGGAGCTCTGTAAATCATTCCCCATCACCACTTTTTGTGCTAAATCTTCTCTCCCTGTTAATTCTTACTAGCAGTAGATGGGGAAATCAAGCAAGTTCCGCTACCTTCTGCTTGTTGTCCTCGCAGTGCACGTGCAGCACAAACAAGTTGTCGCTCAGGCTGCTCACAGAGATGCCTGTAACAGAGAGGAGCCGTTTGACGCCACCGCCACAATCCCGGGATCCTCGCGAGCCTTTCGGAGCCTCTCCCGGGAATGCAGCAGCTGTTAAACCCACAGCAAGAAACCCGACAGCTGGGAGCCGCACAGGGAGAGAGCAGCAGCGGGATGAAGTGGCTGCAAGGGGACAGAATCCGCTCAACGCTCTACTGCAGCCAGCAGGAAGGACAGCGCTCACAGGCCTTTGTGGCCCTTATCACTACGGACCTGAAGAAGAGGCAGAGACTCCGTTCCAGCGACTAAAACGTTACTTGCCCTGGCCCTCCGCACGGACACTTAAGTCTAGACTTGGGCCTGGATCAGGGCTGTAAGTGCTGGGGTGCTAAGGAGGAAGTGAACAAGGGCAGTTGGCTTCTGCCCACAGCGGGTGGAAGAGGCTGGGGCAGCTGTAGGAGAGCAACTCCGGGAAGGTCAACAGCAGCGCTGGAATTCCTGGGCTGGGGACTGGGCTGTCAGCATCCCGGTCTTTGTGGTGCTGCGGGGAAGTGGCTGGTGCTGCCTGTTTGGGGGCTCGGCTGTGGCTCCGGGCTCTGGATTCGAGTGCTGTGACCGAGCCAGCTGGCAGGGCCTCCCCGCTGCACGTCAGCAACAGGATCATCTCTGCAGCACCACGATCCTGTTTGCTAAAAACCCAAAACAACCTCCCTCGGGCAGGTGGATTAATTACGGAACATTGTGCTGTGGTGCAGCAGGGTCTGTTTCTTCACAGTTTATTTTGGGATTTTGTTTAATACCTTGACACTGGGTTAGCTGTTCAGCTCCAGCTAGCGCAGCTCTAACGCAGCCGGCTGTATCGCTCTGCAGCAAGTGCCTTTTGGGAGGCCCCAGGCCCCCGAAGTGCGGCTGCTCTTGGAGAACATTTTGCATGCTGACAGCTGATCGCTTCCACATTGCCCTAATGCAATTCTCAACACCAAACCTGGCTCTAAAGAGGAACTGCAGCGATGCCGAGAGCCGCAGCTGAGAGGTTTAAGAGGAGAAAGCCAAGCAGTGACTACAATGCATCAAAGACGATGTTTTTCTCCACCCTATCAAGGTTTTTCCCCTTTTACTCCCTGGATGACGTCAGTGTCAAATATGTAGAGGACTAAATGCCCTCTAAATGTGCAAGTGAGACAGGACTTTGGTACAGGGGGATATTTGCTGTGAGACAGAGTGATCTTTGGGAGGGTCCCTCGCTGCAGCTTTAGGAATCACAAGCCTTAGCTCACTTATTGGGATCAGTTCAAGTCTTGGCCAGAACAAGCACAAAGTATTTTTCTTATTACGTTTACCCGAACGCAGTCTTTACCGTAGCTGTAATGCAGGCAGCCAAAGCCCGTTCGTGGCGTCAGGCTCACCTGTGAGGTTGGCGTAGTCGATCCGCTGCTTGATTTTGGACTCCTCCACGATGACGACCGCGTTCTGCGTCAGGAGCAGCTGCCGGGATCGCGCTTTGTAGCCCTTGCGGTCGTACTTGGTTACGGGCACCGCGTACTGAAAAAGCGTTCGCAGGGGCTCAGCACGGAGCCTGCAGCTCCCCTCCCTCCAGCCGGGAGCGCTCCCAAGACGCACCGACCCCCCCTGCTCTGGGAGCTGGGATGGACACAAGCTTTGGAAATCTGACCTTAACCTAACAGAAAATTCTTAGGACATTTTACTTGGAAGCACAATCTTCCACTACAGATTGCAATTCCGCTGAATAATTCTAGGAGCTTAACAAAAGTAGTAGGACACATATATCTCACCTTAATTGCTTCGTTTTCTAAAGCCTGCAGGACTTTAGCATTTATCTCCTCGTTTCCTAAAGGAAAAGCAAAGAGGAGGTGTCAGAAAGAGAAACGTCTAGGAAGAAAAGCAGAGATGAGTCCCTCTCCCTTCCTGTTCAGATGTGCAACACCTACTCACCGAGTCGCGTGTTGATGAAGAGTCTAGGAACGCTCTGAGGATAATTGTCTTTTTTCCCCTTAAAAATCTCACTGGCAATCACTTTTTGTTCCAGCTGCAAGAATGAGAGAGGTATTTTTCTCTTTTAGTATGAAAACTCTCTTTAAACAAAAGGAAATGTTTGACTTAAAGATACTTTTAACAATAATCCTCTAGTTCTGACCCTGTGAATCATACTAGGTACAAAATTACACAAAATACTCCCTGTCCTTTCAACAGCCCCTCTCTTTACAGTGTGGGCTGGCAGAAAAACACTCTCTCAGCTGCCTGATTTTCTGCCTTTTTTTCCGTCCCCTCTTTCAAAACTATTCATCCCCGTTCTGGTTCGAGTTTGCAGACCTATGGCACCACTCTGCATTTGGTTACCGCCTTTCTTAGAGTCTCAAATCTCTCCCAGTGCAGAGACTCTCTTAACCCTTTCCTCATCAAGCCAATCTGATCCTTCCTGCTACTCTAGGACATTTTTTCCCCATGTTTCACATTTTTTTTTTCCTTAAGTCTTTTATACTGGTCAAATCTTACTAAACTACTGACAAAAACGTTACGTCCCTACGGTGCCACGTAACGTGGTCATGAAGCTCCCCCATCTACTCAACGCTCTGCCTTAGCCCCTGCCCCACGGGGTGACTCAGGGCCACACGGAGTTCCTGTTCAGGCCGTTAGTCACTGTAATCCTGGATCCCGGAGGACCGGCCCCGGGAGAGGGAATATCCACCCGCTCTGGCAATAGAGCCCTGAGCTCCTACCATGCGTTTCCTTGGAAGAACAAAGGCAGCGAACAAAGGAAAGGAGAA
>JAWLRI010000482.1:1147655-1191533 GCA_034781795.1 Crypturellus tataupa | reverse complement strand
GTCCCTACGGTGCCACGTAACGTGGTCATGAAGCTCCCCCATCTACTCAACGCTCTGCCTTAGCCCCTGCCCCACGGAGTTCCTGTTCAGGCCGTTAGTCACCGTAATCCTGGATCCCGGAGGACCGGCCCCAGGAGAGGGAATATCCACCTGCTCTGGCAATAGAGCCCTGAGCTCCTACCATGCGTTTCCTTGGAAGAACAAAGGCAGCGAACAAAGGAAAGGAGAAATTCCCTTTGCTTTGGGAGGGCAAGCGGACAGCACCGCGGCGGAGGCAGGAGGTGACATAAGGAATTGGAAATTTGGTATCGATAGGGCTGGTTTGCTTCGGGGGGAGCATCCTGCTCCGTGTCCACCTCCAATTTAGTGATCCTGCATCCTTAATGACAGCTAACTCACTAGCTCATCTACAGCTTTTCATTACAGTGCTTAGTATGTTGGCTTTCAGAAGTAACATACTTCAGCAGTAATGCAATATTAAAAAAAAAAAAAAAGCTATATATAACTTCCAGAGATATCAATATTTACCTTTAAGCTACTTGATGAATACATGTACCATTAGCTCTCTGCTGAGCTTTTCACCATGAAAAGAACTTACCCCCAGGACTAAGCTGAATCAAATTTCAATATAATTTTCCATCTTTAGCTGGAACAACATTGGAACACCCATTATATGAATAATAATTCACATAACTTGCCTGTTTGGAAAAAGACTGTTCTGCACCTGCTGGATTTGCACTCTGCTTTATATGATGCAAGCAGAAACATCCTGCTTTTTACATTTTTATCTTTCACAGGAATAACATGGCAATTCAATATAGAAATTAAATAGGGGTATGAATATACAAATGTTTATACCACATATTACAATATTTATGTGATGTTTTATCTCCCACACATTCCCTTCAGCTCCATCTTTCCCTCTCTGCTCTTTTGTTTATAGTGTAAAAATTGAGAATGTTCCAGTGAAACTGTTGGCCAAGCACAGAAGAATTCAGGGATTCCTTTCCCATTCAGGAATTCCCTTTCCCTCTCTCGCAGTCCCTTCCTCCCTCTCATTCCATTGAGAACCTGCTTTTGTTCCCAAGATCACAGTAATTGGGCAGAGGCTGCGAATTTGCGCCCTACCTGCTGCTTCCACTCGGGGCTGATCCTCTTGCAGTAGCTCCACACCATGTTCTGCATGCAGAGCTGCCGCAGCAGCTGCGACGCCTGAGGGGGAAGGCACAGAGTAAGTGCAAATACTTTGCTCCACGTTACAAAGTCAGCCCAACAGCCTAAGCAAAGGCAGAAGGAACTGCAGAAAATATAAGACTGTGATCCAAGCAAACGAGGATCTTTGGATACAATAACTGCAGGTTTCTGCAATCTTGTTTTTATCAAGTGAAAAAGCCCTTTTTGGTGTCCGGTGGTTCTGCCTACCTCGCAGAGCGACGGAGGAGGAGTTGGCCACGATTTGTCCAAAACATTCTTTGGTAAATTACGCTTGAGGTTCATCAGGAAGGAAAAGCGGATATAATCAAGGAAATACTCATTCTCGGGGCAGCGAGGGTAGTTCCGGTAAATAAAACCTTTGATGAACCTGATGGCGGGGAGGGAAAGCAAAGAAAAAGAAAATGAAAAGGTTACTCAG
Organism: Crypturellus tataupa; assembly: GCA_034781795.1. Lineage (NCBI taxonomy): Eukaryota > Metazoa > Chordata > Aves > Tinamiformes > Tinamidae > Crypturellus > Crypturellus tataupa. Next base: position 1,189,900 of record JAWLRI010000482.1, on the reverse strand, counting down.
CCTCTGATAGACACTCTCCTAATCCCATCAGCTCTGGGTCCCCAGGGAGCATTCAGATACAGGGCGGGTAAATGGTGAGTTAACATTTCAGATGTGTGGATGGTTGAGGGCATTAAATGCACTGGGACAAGTCTTCAAAATTAGCATCAACACTGAGAGGAAAAAGGAACTGGAATTTGTAAGAACCAGGAACTGGAGTTTCATTAGGGAATCCCAGAACTGGCAAGTACCAACGGATAACTCGGAGGTGCAGGCTGCCAAAAGGGATGTTTCCGCAATAATAAAACATGGAAAGCTGATTTCTAAATGTTCTCTGCTGCATCTGCTAGCAGGCCAGCCAAAAAGCCTTCCCTGCCTTCAGGCATGCAGACTCCAATGTCACAAAATAGCCTGCTTTCAAATAACAGACTGCCTCGTTTCCTGAGATTTATTAAAAAAAAAAAAAAAGTGTCTGGCTATTGAAAGATTCCAGGCTCTGTACTCTTAATCATCTTGCTGTTGGACAATAGGTACTCAACGGATGGATTTTTAATTTATTTTTAACGCACCTTCTAATGGTTTCTGCTGCCCACTTTTTCTTGGCAGCTTTTCGGCGTCCTAAGGTTCCCCGCCACCACGACTGGATGATTATTGCTAAAAATAATAAAAACCAATGATTTTTCACACTGAACAAGCTCCTTAATATAAATATTAACTCTGTACATGAGCTGAAAGTGAAGAGGGCTCGAGAAAGCCTTTCCCATGAGGGGCTTTTTCCGTGGTATATTGGAAAAAATTTAACTTCTTGACCATATAATACAATGAATAAATAATGTCAATAAAAAATCAACTGATTTTAGCAGCAAACACAAGTCATCTCTGACCTCTCCTCTAAAACCACAGTGGCCCCTTCAAGCTGTGCAGAAGCTGCAGTTTCAGTTCTTTCATACCTGAGTGTTTCATGTGCAAGAACTTTTTCCGCCGGTAAAAACCTCTCCACGTGGCCTGCATTTTTGTGGCTGAAATGGCAAGAGAAAGAGCAATTTGAAACTGTGACCAAACATGACATTTCTGGTTGTTGTTAGAAAAGGCTTTTTTTTTTTTTTTAATAAAAAGCACAAGCTGCCCGTGAAGCCTCTGTGCTGTGTGTGACTCACCAAGACTTTGCTTCCTCACTTCCAGAGCATCTTCCGTTGCAAACAAAGTCTTGGGAAATCGGATAAAAATCTTTGTTCTAGAAATAGAAATGCAGAATTATGTTTAGCAAGCCAGAGGAGTCTGCTTCCTGTCCTCAGCATCCCTTCTGGGACCTCTAATCTTTTCCCCACCCATCAGACAGAGAAGCCTTATTAAAAGCAGTGCTGCTGACTTCCAATAATTCGCGATCCCAAATTAAGCAAATGCAGGAACTGACCGTCCCATTTTGTACTCCTCGGGTTTGTAGCCAAGGTGTTTCACCAGCACAGCCACTCCGTCGTGGGGCCGCCCATCCCACGTAGGCCACGTTTCTGGACACAGGGATTTGTACCTGTAAATTGACAGCAGGAGAAACCTTGGTAAGAGAAAGCCCGGCCTGAGCAGTGCCACGAAGGGAAGAAGGGAAAGAAAATCCTCCTCTTTCCCTCAGGAAAAGTCCCACAACACTGTGGGACAAGGGACAGAGGAAGCCCCAGGGCATCCTACCTCTGCAGGAAGACTTCGTATTTCCTTCGGTAGGCGAACCCGGCTCTGCGCACTCGCAGGTTCTCCATCAAGCCCAGGTATTTCACCTGGTGTCGGATTAAAACTTCATCAAATCGATCTCGAGAGAGCAGGAAAATGGAGGGATGTTACTAACGTTCCCCTTTGTACGACGAAGGCACGTTCAGCTCTTTGCTAATGGATTACTTTTCACCTCTACCCCACGGTCAACGTGTAAATCCTACACAACTTCCTTGGTGTCCCATGTTCTTCTTCCCACTTTTTAATATACATTTAATGTATCCTTAAATACACATTTTTACATACACTTCTAACATACATGGTCTCCTTTATGCTCTTTGTGATCAGGAAGAGGAAATGAGGGAGAATAAAGGAGATCATTAGAAGGAAGTGATGTAACTTCGCATTTTTCACCCTAAACATGACCCTGCTCCATCACTTCCTGCAAGACTCCGGTTGCTGGCACTGCCACTGCCTCCCTGCAAGCCCTGGCACTGGCCCGGAATGACAAATCCTGTAGGATTTAGTCATTTGAGGGCCTCTCTCTGCCCCACTGGCTGGGATCTAGTGGCCAGAGAGAGAAGAAGAGGCCCCAGAGCCTTACCAGCCTGCTTGGAGTCGTTCGGTTTCATGCAACGAATGTACGAGGGTTCCTTGGACATCAGGATTTCCATGAGTTTGGAGAGGCTGTTTTTAAACTGAGTTGCTGCCTAGGAAATACAGGGAAAAAAAAGCTGTGTGTGAAGTGGTGAATCGGCACCAGGGCCCAAGGAGCAAAGCGCAGAGCCTCCCCGGCGTGCGCACGGGGCGCCCGCGCTCGGGTCCCTGCGTTAGGTGGGACGCGGCTTTGGGGACGTCGCGCTCCCGAGTTCTCACCGTTTCGGGTCTCTTTTTGTCCGTCAGCTCCGTCCGGTCAAAGCACTGGTTTATGATGGGATTCTCGGAGTTGCACATGGTCTGCAGAGAAAAACGTTTTCAGAGATGAACATGGGTCAAAACTGGGTGCTTTTTGCCTGTTTGTTGTTCTTTTCATGGGCGCCTCAATTTTCCTTTTCACAGTGCAGTCCCTATGGGTGCACATGCTCCAGATGGAGCCTAAAAGCAGGATTTCGCTCAGATGCCATCCCATTTTGCACCCAACTGACGCAAAACACAGCGAAAGAAGCATTCATATCCATACCCACCTCCTTCAGGTTCCGAAAGAGAAGGTCGTTGTTTTTATCTAGAAAACCTGGGTGGAAGGAAAGAAAAATAAACACGCTCAGGCTACCACTGCTGTCCCACAGGAACTTCACAAGACAGGAATTTAAGAGGAGAGATTCATGCAGTTAAATGATACGTGGGGGTGTTCTGTGCCCACACTGAGCTTTATTATCTATGTTTTAATTGAAAGGAGATGGGAGGGAAGGGCGTAAGAGGCAGCGGGTTTGGTGCCCGCACTCACCCGCGACGCTGTAGGTGACCTCGCCGGCGTAGTGCAGGAGCCGGAACTCTTCCCTGCCCAGGGACTTGCGGGTCTTCTGGTCAGCGAGCTTGTGCCTGGCGAGAGAGCAGGGAAGCTGCATGAGGAACCAGCAGCTGCGGACCCACCTCGAACCCCACCGCAATATCAGAGCCCTGAGTGAGACTGTATGAACTCAAGGGGGAAAAAATATATCACACTTGCTGGTCTTTAGGACTGAGAGTAAAAAAGTCAGTCACCAAACAGGTAGTTGGCTCCCAGTCATAAAATCTGTTTATAATTTCAAATAAGGGAACTTTCAGCTTCCCGGCAGCAAGCTGGCATGCTCGTGGGGCTTGGATAAGGGCAAAGCAGTGTTTGATAGGAAGGGACAGGGCATTTGGAGCTGCAGTGTGTTAAATAATCACTCCAAAGCTGAAGCGAGTAGTCTAGAGAGCCACAAACAGGGAAATCACAGCAATTAAACCAGAGAGAGATGGCAATATGGAGAGTTTACCAAAGCCAAGATGATCAGACACACACAGTGGGGAATGATGCGATCCTGAACTCTCAGGGACACCAATTCCAAAAGCACCAGCCCTGCAGCACTGCTTAAATCACATTAATGCACATATCCCTCTGACCACTTTTACGAGCGGAATTCTGCTCCATGCTCTAGTTATTCCTTCACTAGACTTGAGTCATCTTTCCCCAGGAAGCCATCAAATGCTGGGGAATGATCTGATACCCTGAAGCAGAAGAGGAAAAGCAGAGTTCATCACACCTAGAGTATCAGGCCAGATCTTACCAAACTGCAAGCCTGCAAATTCCTTGGACACATTAGCATAGGGATGCCAGGAAGAGATAAGCAAAGAGGGAAGAAAGTCAGGAATGTTTTATTGCTCCTATTGTATTTTGAAGGTTAGTCCTCAAAAGAGCAAGGCAGTTGGTATCAACAGCTCAGTCACACACTTGGATCCTGCTAGTGTAGCCGTCCTCAGCTATGGGAACACTCACGTGAGAAAATGAGGGTGATTCTTCACCGTTTCCTCGAGCTTCTCCAAGAAGGTCATATCGGTGGCATCCCCAGGTCTCAGACACTCTTCATCCTGAAAAGGAGTCGGCAAATACGTCCACTCCAGCACTGCCTTCGTCACAGGCTTGTGGCGTATGGGCCACCTCTCATTCTGCCCACTGAAACACCAACTTCATTGGGATCTTTGGCCTTATCAGCAAGGCCACGTCAGCCCTTCACTTCCCTTAGTTCAACAAAGGAGAATTATTGGGCTGAGAAGGAGAATTCCTTCTAGACTGCCTGGATTGGGAGCTGCTTTCCCGAGAGCAGACGAAGAGGATGCACATGGACTTGTGATGGTGTCACTGTTCTGTGTACTAGTGCTCTGCCCTCCAGCAGGAACTATCTTTATTTTTAATCTTTTCTTCCTGTGTTATTTTCTCCTTGTTTTCCACTATGCTGCCCCAAGTTTTTCATTTGAAAAGGTGCTGTCAACTCACCAAAATAGAAATGATGCCTTTGAATTTCTCTTCCACCAAGTCGCAAATGATTTTGTTATTGAAGTACTGAACTGGTTCCCACTGCAAAGACAAGGAATCGCACTTGAATGACAACAATCCCAGACTGCCAAAAAAAAACCCATGCAAAATCCAGTATATTTCAGACAACACATAATTTAAGTAATCTTTCTGTCAAATCTGAAACCCTTAAAGCTTTTTCACTCATAGCATTTGTTTTCCTAATGCTCCCGTCAAGAACATTCCCTCCCTTTCTATCAAAGACTAAAAGTCACATCCAGATGTTTCACTGATACCAACATAGTGGAAAAACAAAGGAAAAGCTCCTTGAAGCATTTAGTTTGGAGACCACTGCTATTAGCAGCTCCATTTCTAATCATCTTCTGGCCCATAGAAGGTGACACAAAGAAGAGAGAGGACGTGTGGTGATGCTGGCTCTTACCGCTATGCCCTCTGACTCGTATTCCTCTTGCTCTGATTTTAAAGTGAGCTCTATGAAGAGTTGTTGCAATTTTTCATTGCAATAATTAATACAAAACTGCTCAAAGCTGTAGACAAAAAAAAAGAGAAAAAAAATCACTAACACTGCACTGCATGTAGCATTGTAGCATAAGTTATAATCAGTTGACAGCAGCATCTATGTTTAAATCAAGAGAAATATAAGAGATTTAGGGAATTTATAAATTTATTACATTTGTTATTTAGTGAGTCTCATGAAACTGTTCTAGAAGGAATGGAAAAGAGACATGAAACAAAAACTTCTAAGAAAGGTCCATAAATATAATGAATTGGAGTGTCTTGGTTCCTTGCTATCTGTCCAGAGTTGGGTTCCACACTGACATAATCTCTTCAGTTGTTTAATAACTGTGTTCTCCCATTTACATTCCCACAAAAAGAAAACAGAGTAACGTTCATAGCAGCAATAAAGATCTATATAAAAGCATTATTTAAGATATGACATGAATATGCTCCAAAAGACAACAGTCTCTTTAAATGAGATAATAATGATAAATAATCGTAAATGCTAAATATCAGCTGGATGTCTCGCATATTAGAAGCTCCGGATTAGAAATGTGGAGCTTAGACCTCTCAGCCGCCCTGTGATGATCAGTTCTCAGCTGACTTCCTCAAGCAGAAACATCACCTCTTTCTCTCTTACTAAGAAGTACCAGACATGGAAAATGTCTTATTTTGCACTGGAGAAAAACACTCTGAGCACTAAGTCATGCAGTGCTTACTCAAAACACCAGGAGACTGATGGAAACTAACCTGTTGTGCTGGAAAACTTCAAATCCATAGATATCAAGCAACCCTAGAACTGTGGTACTTCTCCAGCCTGGAAACTCTCCCTCCTGCAAAAATAAATGTTCGTACATAGTCACGCTATGATGTCTCAGTGATCTTCCCCATTTAATTAGAGTATTTATTCCTATCCTCTTCTTGGTGGAATACAAATTAAGTTGGAAATTACTATATGTATGTATGGTACTGTGGCACTGAACTGAGCAATTCTCGGCTTTGCAGCTACAAGGTTTGAAAACCCCTTCACACTTGATTGTATGTCCAAAAAAAAAGGGAAAAAAAGGTTCATTTACCTTATAAGCAAGAGACTTGTTAACCTTGTTCACGAGCCAGGAGAAAGTGCGTCCATAAATTGCTTTAGCAAGAGCATCCCTTGCATAGGCTGCCTGCTCCAGGTTCAGAGGGCTGATTAACTGTATGGAGAAGGAAAAAGGAAAAATAAAAAAAGCCCTTGAGCAGCCATTTCACTGAGAGATTAAGTTCCCCTAGTTCATTGTTAATAAAGAGCCACTTAACAGCATCCTGTCTGGGCTCAGCTCACAACACTGTCTCCCAGCCGCGCTGGCCGAGTCACCGCTAGGTTAGATGGGACTCGCACCAACAACCTCCTTTGGGAAGAGTGAGAAATGAACTGTGTGACTTTGGCACCATCAGCAGCAGCTGATGGCTGCTCGCTGGCTTTAACTCACTATGACCCCCCGAGCCCCCAGGGTGTCTTCTTACCTCTTCCCCTTTTGCTATGATCTTCTTGTGGATCAGCGAGTCTCGAAGGACAGAGCCCTCAACTGCCAGAAGCTGCAAAATAGGAGAATATTAACTCTATTAATATTAAGTCTAATATTAAGTGACTTAAGTTTGGTGTAGTTTTGTGTATTAAGTAGACTAGACTTAGTCCACAAAACTACAACACAGTGAAATCACCTTCCACTCCCCATTTAAACCAGCAAGACTTTTCATGTCAATCCTTCCTTTCCTCCCACTCAACAACTTTCTGCCACTGATACGATCTAACAAAAATACCACTACACAGGCTAGACTGTTCCTGCTCAAAGAACTGACTGAGCAGCACCACGAGGGCTCTTCTTTCTTCAAGTCTTCTCCAGAGAAGGACTATTCCTGCCCCAATTTTAAAAGGCAAAATCTCACTCAGCAGTGGATTGAGTGGTAAATAGAGGAATTGTTAAATAAGAAGAGTTTTAATGTTAATGTTTGCACCGTATTTAGGTCAAGTACGAGTAATTTGGCAATAGAAGGCCAAGATCATATTCCAAAATGAAAAAAGGCATCTCCAATGCAATTTTTATGTAATGTATCTCTAACAGATGACACTTACCCTAGCCAGATATTTAATCTGATTCTCTGTAGTCACTTGAGCGTTTCCTTGCTCGTCAGCAGCAAATTGCACGTTCCCCAGATGCAGAACACTAGCCACAATGCTCAGCAAATCCTAGGATGAAACCAACAGGGAGAAATCAGCATTATGAGTGAGAAACAAGCACAGAAAAAATAGTAAACCTACTGAAGACAAGTGGATTTGTGTGTTAATTATCCTAATTAACAGGCCATACATTTTGTTTCAGGATTTTTGCAGAGAATACATTCATTGCAAAGACTGCTCTTGGTCAGAAATAACAAACTGAAGCAGGAAGAACAGCTTTGCCACCAGACATGTCTCACCTCCACCTCGTTGTCATTGAAGCTTATAATGGTCAAGGCCCTTCGCACAACCTTCCAGTCATTTTTATCACTGATGGAACTCACCCTTGCACACTGGCCCTAAAAAACACAGCACAGTGTTAGAAAAAGATACATGTTGTTAGTGATAGATTACTTTTGCTGAATGCATTTCTGCCATAAACTTCTTTTTATAACAGAATCATCTCAGGTATTTCTGAAGTGAGGGAAGGAAGCTGCAAAGGAAACTGAGAATATATATAATATATATATAATATATAATATAAGGCCAGCAATGGTTATTAGTTAATGCAAACCTTTACTAGGTAATGGTACTGCTGGGGATTCTTCTCGAGGCCCAGCCTCCGCAGCAAGTCCTCTTCCCCTCCTTCCAGCAGCTGGTAGAAAATGTGGAAATTCCTCTCTCCGTGGTTCTGGTGCACAACGCGGGACTTTTCCAGGAGGTAGTTCAGGATGTGGCCCCCAACAGGTGCCCCCTAAATCAAACCAGATAAATCGGAATAGTTCAGAGAGAGGAAAATCTATAGACCTAAACGACATAAAATGACAACCTACAAAAGCAAGGAAAATACTGTCATTTTACATCACAACCTCTCTCTTTCACATAGTAAATACACAGTGGTAATTTGAGTTTTGAAGTGCATGCAAAAGAGATATGAAATGAAAATAAAACACCATGATATGGATCATTGCTACAGCACATACTGAACACTTTCACTTTTATGTTCCCCTTTTCAGAGGGGATTTGACATAAAAGAAGCAAAAAAATGAGTGTGGAAGGATTACACATTGTGTTTTAAAAAGGGAAACGTTTTCTAAAACTCCTCTGCAGCCGAGTTTTGCCAGACAGAGATGCTATTTATGTGGTCTGCAGAGAAATGCAAACAATACCTCCACGCAGGCATCAATACAAGCAAGCAGAGGCAACAGAGCCCTCCTGTGACTGGGACCAATTCTGAAGTATAAAACAGATTTCAAGTTACCCTGTAATCAAACTGCACATCCATGTATTTTCCAAATCGGCTGGAGTTATCATTCCGGAGGGTTTTCGCATTTCCAAAGGCCTGAAATGAGGATGTATAAGAGAGAGAAAAACAAAACAGAAAAAGACAAAACAAATAAAATGATAATTATCAACACCTTGGTGAAGCTGCCAGGTGCTTACGCATGGCAACTAAAGCCGAATTTCTCACTTTTGCAAGGGAAACCAAGAAGGAAATGTGGCACTTCCCAAACGCTAGTGTTGATGTTTATACCCAGCGCAAGTGTTGCAGAAGCTTCTGAAAACAATCCCAGCCCTTCAGCAAGTTTATTTTAATGCCGTTTCACTGCTGACAGCACATGTCATGTCTGAGGGCCTCAAAGCTTCCTCCTCCCTCACAACTGCCGCGCACAGAAGGCCGCAGCTCTGCTCCCAGAGGCAGCAGCCTGATATTCCCAGACCTGCCGGGCTTTCTCCTTCCCTGGGAATGCACTTTTCCCATGCACACAACACCAATTTGAAGAAAGAGCAGAAACAGTAAAAGGAACCATCAATTTGGCTTGGGACTGGACACTAGAGGCCACCACAGCACTAGAAAATGCGGCCGTAAATGTGTTTATCAAAGGGCAAGGCTGCCCTTGGCAGACGCGGCACCGCCTGGCCTTGCATCGTGCAGCCCACCGGGACTCTTCCCGCTCCACCCGGCCCCTCGTCAGGCACGAAAGGACTACGGGAATTTGGCAGCAGCTTCCTTGGCTCAGGAGCTGCCAGGATTCCCCGTCACAAGAGACCAGTGACCCGCTGCGCCCAGGACACGCTCACGGTGCGCGCGCAGCTCAGTCATGCTGGATCTGCCGGGGGGATGCGGCTGCTCGGGTGGAAAACACGGACGCGCCGGGAGTGACTCAGCGCCCAGTGCGGGTGCAGCGGGCTCGGACTTGCCTCGAGGACGGGGTTGGATTGCAGCAGCCGATCCTTGACCGTCTGCACCTGCTCGCTGGCCGGGCAGGTCACGGCGTAATACTGCAGGATCTTCTTGGTGGCCTCGGTCTTGCCCGCGCCGCTCTCCCCGGAGATCAGGATGCATTGGTCCTTCCTCTCCATGCGCAGCGAGCGGTACGAGTTGTCCGCGATGGCGTAGCTAGGGAGCAAAGATAATGGGATGTTAATTCATTTCCATGACTGCAGGACACCACTGCTTGGCTACGACCATCCCATACTGGAAATCCTCAGCAGAGAGAGCTCAGAGACATCTACACATCCCCGGGCTGGGGTTGGAGGCTCCTTATTGCTTCGACACACAGGTGACAACAAGGGACACCTGGGGACACCAAGATCCCCATACACGTCTTTACCACCGGGCCAAGATTCTGCAGGACGATGGCATAAATCTGTGAAATTAACTACCTGCCCTTTATGGAAAGGGCTTTCACGCTATTAAAATCATTTGGCAGTGGATGTGCAAGGCTATAAAAGGGAAAGAGCAGGGCTATTTGCTCTCTCTGACTATTTCCATGTACTCAGACGAGGAGAGTTTCTGTAGAACAAGCCCAAATGGTGCAGATAAACTTACTTTGCTAAATAAACACCATCTCTCAGTATTCTTCCCCGCAGGAGGAAAATATCTTACATTCGGGCAGCTTGTTTTCCACCGATCTTTATTCTCGTGTGTCCTTTAAGGCTCTCGGAAAGTCTTTGCTGTGCTGCACTATGTGGGTGGCTACTACAGCGCGGCTCCCGCATAGCCCAACCTCCTGCAGCTCCCCTGGGATTGCAGGGAGGATTGGATTGAGCCAGCACAGACCGATGAGACGGTGATTTGTGCAGCCTCTAGGCTGCTAACCTGGACCAAACGCTACCCAAACCAGCCAATGCTTCCCCGTTTAAATGCAGCCAGTGCTGTCGCTGCTATCCCAATCCAGGCTCCACAATTTGCCCTTTTCTCCCCACTTCTCTTCTTCGTTTTCCTCCTTGTGGCCAACCAGGCAGTGTCTGGCAGCAGGAATCTCACACACACATTTCCCCAACACCGGAGAACAGGAGGTTGAGTGTGACAAGGGTGAGCACTGCTTAACGGAGGGACAGGGGAAGAGAAGGACCAGATTTGAGAGAAGTGGATACGGGAAAAGAGGAGCAAGAGCCTTCAAAGTGCAGCCACGTAAGATGACCTCAACAGCCATATTTTTAGCTGTCTTGCACGTGGTTATCAAGCACGTATCCTGTCCTCACACACTTGGCAACCTTTTAGTAATTATTGGGCCTTTTCTTGTTTTTCACTCTCATGCTGTGAAATTAATTAAAAATGATAACGTCAAAACAGCAGCCGTGGCCTTCTCGAGTCTATTAATACTTGGTGCTAAGGCAACACCGCCGAGCTACCTAGCAACACAACTGCACACTTGCCCCAACGAATCCGTCAAGTCGTCTTCCCATCCACATTCTGCCTCTGCATTATTTTGAGAGCAAAAACAGCCAAATAAATATAAATTTCATTTACATTTTAAGGCCTGCGTGCCTTTACGTAGGGGTTTCATAATGCTTTTAAGGAGAAAATTGCCTGTCGTGCAAACCACCTACGTGGTACAGAATCCCACTTACTTGGAGATGTTTGCTGTCCCATTTGTAGCCCCACAGCAGGCTATAAATAGGGCAGGATGTGACAGATCACTCTGGAAATATGCTCTGTTTCGAGCCCAATGGGATAACTTTTTTCCTTTGAATGAAACATGTGACGCACTTCCCAGAAAACGAGCACTCAGGCCCAGGCTTGAACGACTTGGACACTGCAACAGCAACACTGAAACGTTCTGGCTTTCCGGAATCAGGTTGGGGAAAGAGAAAGAGGGAAAGATCTGCACAAAATGCTGCAAAGAGACAGAGGAACTCGGAGTGTAACACTATGGAGCATTTCGCTGCTTCCAAAAGTACTCTGAAGAGCATAAATAAGTATGAAACTTTAGAGAAAGGAGAAATAACAAGAGGTGACAAAAACACTAACTTCTAGATGGAGCAGTAGTGGTATTTGGTACCCTGTGCTCAAGGGTTTACTGCATATTTTATATATTTTTAAAATATTTTATATTTTTGTGGAACAAACTGAAACCCTAGGAAGTTGCATTGGAGCTTCCAGCGCCCAGACTTTCCCGAGGAACGGCGGCTCCCTCCCTCCCTGCTCTGCGCCTGCAGCACGTCCTGCGTTTTGCTTACGCTCCCGGGTTATGTGCCAGCCATAACAAACAGTGCAAACAGTTCACTTAAATGTAATATCATTTGGCCTTCCAAGACCTCTTAAAAAAAAAAGAGAGGGAGAGAGAGAGAGAAAAGAAAAGGAAAGAAAAGAACAACACACAACCCCCCTCCAAGAGGTGACAGAATTTGGCTCTTGGCCCTGAAATAAAGCATTTTGGAGCCAAATGTCCTCAGCCCTCAGTCATCTTTTCAGTCTGACAAAAAGAAAATCAAATGCTTTCAAAAATAACTTTTGAACTTCAAAATTCTTTTTTTTATTATTATTATTATTATTTTAATGGGAAACCGGGAATGCTCACCAAGCCAGGCCATGTAAATAAATACATTCCTTGTTCCAACAGGCTCGGGGTATCTTAGCAACGAGGGAAATATCAGATAAATACTGGTCAGGCAGCAACAGAAGAGGTAGGAAAAACTCCCCGCAAACCCAGCCCAGCGCACGTAGAGCCGCAGTCTCTCCCCGCGCCGGGTCCGTGTCGGATGCGGCTGCGGCAGCGGCGACCGGGTGACCCGGGAACAATGACCTCCTGTCCTGCCAGGGCTGGGGAGCAGCTCTGTTCCTCCAGCCAGGAAGGAACCAACTCCCTTTCCAAATACCGCTCTCGTGGAGGCAACTCATCCTCTTTGGAGAGAGGAACGGGAACAGAGCCGGCCACCACACCCTCTGCAGGAGCCTGAACATCCCTGTGTGTTTTCGGGTTGTGTCTGGGACAAGGAGAGGTCTTGGTGGCTCATATTCACCCGGAGGGTTACACGAGCCCTGAGGGAACAACCACTGACTGCTGACCCACAGGCCACTCACAGGTGAGGAGACACTTCATAGAAGCTGACACCGCGGTACCGCTCCATGTGCTGCTTGCTGTAGATTTCCAGGTCCTTGTATGGATTGACGGACACCAGAACCGAGCCAATGTACGTCTGGAAAAGAGAGCAGAAGTGATTACATGAGGACCTGCTCTGAGGTTGACAAGGACTCTCTGCAGCGGGTCCTTCTGCTAACAACCTCCACAGAGGCTGAAGAAGGCACCTCCCAGCACAGAGAGTGGTGTTGGAGGAGATACTCTGGATGTGTCATCCTGGCTGGAAACGCAGTTCCCACGGACTCTTTTAGTCCCTCTAACCAGCGAGGGTACTGCATTACTTCTCATCTATTGCTTGGGACCAAGTTCTAGCCGGGGGTTGTTGAGCGCTCATCACCGTAGATTCACACAGTGCAAGAACCTGCTGCAGGTTGGATTTTCAGCACTGGCAAAACTGCCAAACAGCAGCAGGTCTCAGCTGGAGCGCTGCAAATGAGGCCCTGCACGTGTGAACACGCCACCAGCCCAGGCTAGTTGTGCATCGAGCAGTCGTGGGCTACAAAAGCTTAGACCACCGTCTGCAAAGCCCTCCAGCTGCAGAGCAAAGCCCCAGCAAACGCCCAAGTGCAGGTGGCTGCTGAGCGCTCTGCCTTGTGCCCTGCTGCTACTCACGTAGATGAGGTTCTCCTTGAATCGCTTGCGCAGGTTTTCAATAAAAGCCGCTTCGCTGGTGAAGTTCTCGAGCAGGACGAAGTCCTGCACTCCCACGCGGTCGCGGGCGGTCAGGGCGCTCTCCATGGTTATTCGGACGCCGTCGCTCCCTGCTCCCTGCAACCGAAAGCAGAGGAAGGTTGAGACGTTTGTGATCCTCTATGCAGCTCACGCAGCCTGCAAAAATCATTACCCAGGGACAACCTGCAAGTAGGAGAGGGTATTAGAACAACCGCCCTGCTGTTGAAATTACCACTCCATGTATTTTAATAATATCAAATAGTTTATACTAATCGCTTTAATGGAAGACATGGAATTAGGGAAAAGGCATTCCTAGATTTTAAACTGTTAAATAAAAACGATCAAGCAATGAAAAATACCCCAAAATTCCGAGCCCCAAACATTTCACAGAGACTAATGCTAAGACCTCCCTCCCCAGGCATCCTCCAGCAAGAGTGAGACTGAGATGAACTCTCAGCTCCTCTTTTTCTCCCTCATTTCATACTGGGAAGTCATTTTTAGGTAAGGAATCTGTCATGACTAACAGTGATGATTCATCTTATGAGCAAACAGCTTCACATTGCTGACCAATCGAAATGCCCTAGCAAAATACCCACTGGGAAAATCCTGGGAAAACTGAGTACGGACCGTTATTATGTTCCAAACCACTGTTAGGAATTTAGTTTGGGATCCCACGCATCAAGCATCGTCTGTTCCTCGACGCTCCCTTTAAAGAGCCACATTTTTCGGTGCGATGTGGCTCAGAGAGAAGCATCTTCGGAAAACACGTCTGCCGACTTCCCACTTCATTCAGCCTCACGTATCAAAATAGGAACAGGAAACAGGCACCACGAGACTCCCCCGCTCTTCGTAGGGAAGGTTTCTACTAACAGCACTGAGACCCACTGGACCCGTGATAGATGACATACAAAGATGAGACAGCACAGAAAACAGAGACAAGAGATGCAATTATTAAACAATTTGCCTCCTGCCTGCCTGCAAGCTCTGCTGTTTCCTTACAGGAATTTAAAATCTGTTCTTACTTTGAAAATTCTTCAGAACAAGCACCTTTCTCCAAAGCACTAATATGTTTTGGAGCATCTGCTGTTATTTTCTGGGCTATTTTAAGCCCTGGCAGGAACCACTGGAGCTGCCTCCTAGGGTGTCTGCTAGTGCGGGTGCCCCAAGCCAGGCTGTATTGCAGCAGCACAGGCGAGCGGGAGCCCTGCTCAAACACTGCTTTCCAGCCCCAAAATCTTGTGCAATGACGTGGATGATTTTTGCAGACTCATATTGTCAGTTAGGGCCTTTTTGCTCCTTCTTAATCTATAAGAGTGGTCAGAGTACAGGGACTGAGGATGCACAGAGGAAGAAATATAAAATAAAAACCTCGGTCAGGAGAAATTTTAACTTAAGATTTGTTTTATTAAGCACCTCACATTGGGGAAAGAAATAGGGATAAATCATGTACGAATAACTCAGGCTGGAGATCAGAAGGCTGCTATTAGAGCAGCGCAGTTCTGGAGCAGCCTTTGGACAAGGTAATGGGAACAGAAGCAAAACCCAAAGAAAATAACTAGTTCTCAAGTGGGTAAGTTTATGAATACAGTTTCAAAACACAGCTGCCTGAAAAATCACCGAGGGGAACCTTCACCCCTCGCACAGTTAATCCAAGTTTATATAATTCTGCAGACTTTCACTGAAAACGTCACTTTGCAGTTTCAGCAGCTCTTTCATCAGCTTCTCCTCGGGACAAACCAAGCCCAGCTGCGCACACCAGCCGAGGGAAGAAGCTCCCTGTCCTACTTCAAACACAGTTTCCTCCACAAAACACACTGTGCTTCTTTGTACATTTAAGGCATTTAAGGCTCAGCAGCTTTCGGTTTCCTCCAGGCTTTTTTTCCCCCTCTCACTCAACACCAATCTCTCAATCAACGAGAGCAAAATGACTGCCTGGAATTTTCAGGCCCTTCAAAATAAACAAATGAAACTTTCCGGCAATAATTACACACAACGATGTTATCCAGTCGACACGCTGCTGTCAGATTACCTGGAATATAAACTTTAACTGCATTATTGTACCTCCTCAAGCCCAAATTCAATGTAAATTTAATATGTGACAGCCTGAAACCACAGCTGAGCAATATGTACCCCAGTGCTACCACTTGCTCATCCGCTTTCCTGCTTATGCCCAAGTTTACCACCTACTTAAAATGTCTACGTTAACTACCGCACTGCCAATAATATCAACAGATGCAATGAAGGAGGAGGTGAAATCACATTTTTAATGGAAACAGAACAGTAACGCAGAGGGAAGAAAGTGGGGGAAAAAAGACATAACATTTAGGAAGAAGCAGTCACGAAGAGGACAATATCTTCCTACTGAATGATGAGTGTGACAGTAAGCAAGTGAATATGCTAAAACAACTAAAGCGCTAGTTATTTTATGTCAGCAGGAAGACATAAAAGCCGGTGGGTGTAAGTCATGGCTGGAAACCCCCTTCTAGGAGGTTAAAATTGGCACAGTGAGGCCAAGTAACCATCCAAGCAGCTCAGCCATGGACAGGACCAGCTCCCTATGGCACCTTTGCAGCAAGACCCCTTTTTGGCTGAGCTGCACAGCAAAATACCGATCAGACACTGCAAACAGGTAGTTTTCTGTCGTGCGAATCCCCCTACCAAGGAGGAAGGTGAGTTAGATCCTTCCGGCAGAGGGTGAGCTCATGCACCCGCCACGCGCGGCTCCCAGGCCCCATTCCCACACTACGTTAACCCGCTCTTTGCTCCTAATCTCTTCTCCAGAGCCGACGGCACAACAGTGGCTCCCTGCCAGGAGAGGAAAACCCGTCACCCCGGGCTGGGGACGGGGACGGAGCCGGCGCCGTTTTGTGCTGCGTGTTGGTGGGAGCGGGCGCTGCTCGGAGCAGCCTGCGGAGAACGGAGCAGCGGAGGAAACGGGAACTCCAACCCGGAGCATCCTCGGACGAGCTCAGACAGCATCGTGAGGGTGCAGACAAGCAGCTGCCTTCTAAACTCTACCAGAACACACTGAAGACCCTCCTGTGTTCAGCCCTCTGAGATCCAACGCAGCTCTCGGAGGAGCCCCGATGCCTTCGGACCGCTGCACAACGAGCCCCTGGGCAGCCTGAAGACACAGGAGAAATGTCCTTTCGGGAGGGAAGAGGAGGGAGGGTGATTCCGGGCCTCGAGCAGAGAAGTTCAGGGTTGCTGTGACCCAAGGAAGAACCTCCCACGGCCGCGCTGTGGTCACGATGCCCCAGTAACCCATAGGCAGGAGCAACATTTCCCGGCCGTGATCTTCCCCCAGGGTGTCACCGGCGCTGCCGATGCCACCGGGCAGCCCTTGCTCCAACCGGAGCATCCATGGGGATGCACGAGGATGACCCCCAGCCCTCC
The DNA here is from genome assembly GCA_034781795.1 of Crypturellus tataupa. Lineage (NCBI taxonomy): Eukaryota > Metazoa > Chordata > Aves > Tinamiformes > Tinamidae > Crypturellus > Crypturellus tataupa. The sequence goes on along the minus strand of JAWLRI010000482.1, from coordinate 1,173,090 downwards.
AAGGGGACCAGCTCGTACGGAGCTGGTTCCAATCATCCGATCTGGAAAGAAGTCTCGCCACATAAAGGCCATTTCTGCTTCTCCACCTAAAATAAATGCTTTAATATTCTCTCCTGCCGCAGCATTATCGCAAATTAGCTACTGTCTATTGAAAAGACCGGGAGATCTGCACTAAAATCAGGGCAGGAAGCTGATGCCGTAGGAGAAGTCAGGCATCTTTATCTCGGTATCGAATGGAAGATGATTGATCTGAGCGTCTCAGAAATAGTCACAAAGCCGGGAACGGAAAAACAGGCAAGAACCAAATGCGAATGGGAAGCGAAATTCAGATTAGATTCTGGAAGACAATAACAAGCCCAAACCAAGAACAAGCTTCTTGTGGGGAGGTGGCAGCTAAGATGCATTTGTCTCCTGGGTGGTATGACAGTTTTCAGGATATCTGGTCGCTTTAAAGTGGCAGGAAAGAAAAAAAATGAAAGAAAAAGATCTACTGCACTCTAGAGTTTGGGAAAGGGCTTGGACATGGCAAGGGTTGGACAGGGGAGGAGATGAAAACAGATATTTTGACCAGAGCCTCAGTTCCCAAGGTGCAGAATGGAGTAATTCTCAATTTCTTTGGCATTAACAAAGCAATAATGAAAATGAATCAGATGGACCCGAGCGAAGGGACCTTGGTCCAGCACTTGCTGCCGGTCAATGATCCTCTACCAGGGAAGTGCTTGAGGTCCTACCTTGGCCCTACTGAAACAGCTCCAGAGCAAACCCCACGTTCCAACGTTAGCTGGGTTGGAAAGGGGCTTCTTAAGAGACGGCTCCACGTCGCGTGTAAAAATCCTCCTACCCATTCCCTTTCCTGAAGCCAGCTGAGCTCAGAGAAGTAGTTATATGACACACGTATCATTCGTTGGGCTGGTTTAATGAAAAACAAAATAACAAGATGAACTGCTTGGTTTTGCTATGAATTACATTGGCCCAATGCAGAGTTAGCTCCGTATTTCCCATAAAGTGGGTAAGGTCTTTAAGCAGAGAACCAGATATTTCAGCCTGAAGGAGATCCAAAGCCGAGGACACAGACTATCAGAGCTAAAGGAAATAACTTTAACTCCCCAAAAAAAAGTTACCATGTCAGCAGCTGCCACTCAGGGACCATTTATAGCAGAATCATTTTCTTATTTTTGCTTCTTTTAGAGCAAGACATCGCCCGCAAAGGAATGTCTGGAGCCAGGGAGCGCCTGCCCGTGCGCAGAGCTTGGTTCTGCCTCTCTGATATTTCCCTTCTCAGACACATGTTGAATGCATTTAACTGCAGAACACACTATTCCAAAAAACAGAATGAGAAGAAATGCCACTCCCTTGACTAATTCCTTTAAGCTATTTATTTTGAACGCTTCCATATTTTCCGTACAGACAAACTGGCATTAAAACATAGAATAAGTAAATACCTAGGGGAAACAAGCTTCTTTTGCCCTCCCGGAGATTTGTTATGTCCCTAGCAGCAAAGTGCCTCTAAATTGAAATTCTGCCTCTCTTACTTTTCAAGCTATAAAATCATTTAATCTCCCTCCCCAAAATGCAAAGCAGACTGGGAAATCAGAGCAATGTAATCACACTGCACATGCACTTTAAGGATCTATTAGATGTATGTAGGTCATGAGAAGTTAAAACTGCGGTAACAAAAATTTAATCTTTCAAAAAGTAATAATGTGGGATGTGGATGATGCTGCAGTTAATTATTACTCTTAGTATATTAACCAATGGTTTTTGACACTTAAAATTTTTAGAACAGTAGGAATCCTACCTAAGGAGGCCACAGGTACGTTAGAAATGCAAATAACGACAGATCAGAAACCACAGGAAGGCTACAGTGATTTCCATGGCAAGCAGATAACACTATTTGGTCAATGCTTAGAACTAATTTTATTTTCTTAACTTCAGTGTTTACTTTTTAAGTTAGGAAAATAGAAGAAGCAGTTAGCAGCAAAAAGAAAAGGAAAAAAATAGTTTTGAAAAGTGACCTAAAGGACAGCAAAACTGTTTACTGCTAGGAGAGGATGTTGATATTTCAATCAACAAGCTAAATATAAAATAGCAGCAATAAAAATGAACTGGGCAAACCAGAAGGATCAACAAGGCTGGAGGAGCAAACGCGCTGAATGTCTGTGTCTAGGGAGCTGCTGATTTGGTTCCTGGCCAGGTGGTGCCAGCTGTGCTGCTCGTTAGAAGATGCTGCTCATTACGGGACACGCTGCAATGTCACCTGTGCCCATCACAGGTGTCACCCTGGCCAGTGTCACTGCTTGTTGCACTCGTGTGTGTCACACACATCGCACCTAAAAGCGCCCTAGAGAAGTTCAAAGCCAGCCCTGTGGAGCACACGCGCTCCAGCTGTGAGCAGGAATTAGCAGGTCCTCCCAAAGCTCTGTCCTTGCCCCTCCATTTGGACCCAACTTGACCCAACTTGCTCAGACAGTGGCCAATATTTGACTTTTCAGGAAAAAAACAGTGCAAGAAGCTGCAGATTAAGCAGGTATGGGATGCTCTGGCCCCACACTGACTCTTCTTCAACAGAGAGAACTGCTGAAGCCCGGGGACGTGATGCTGTCTTTCTCTTCCTAAATTTGGCAGCTTTACTAGGCAAAGCCTCCTTCTTCCTCAGCAACTCCCAGTGCCCACGAATCCTGTGTCCCAACTGCACATTGCACAGAAAGAATCTTTGCATCTATTAGACAACCTCTAACTTAACTGAATATCTCCCTTCTTAAGTTACAACACAAAACCAGGAGCTCATGGTCTGCTCTCCCTGCAGCACTACTGCATATACCCTTTTGTCTCCTCTCTTTTTCTCGGGTAACAATCCTGTCTTCTCAGGCTTTCACCACGTACTCATTTTTCTGCGCTCACAGTCGTTCTCCCGCACTGCTGGACATCGACCCGGGCTTTTCTGGCCGCTGCTAAAAGGCGGACAAAGTTTCGCTAAAGTCAATAGAGCTGGAGGGAACAGAGTGGCAGTGAGTCCTTAAGCAGGTATTTCCTGCCGTTCCCCAGGGCGGGAGTCACAGAAAAAACAGCCCCGGTGCCCGCACCAGGATGACACATTCACACGCCGGTGCCCAAGCAAACGCTCCACCCTTTCGTCTTCCCCAGCGCAGCCCACGGCTCCCCCCATCTCTTCCCACTTTCTCAGCTCCCACCTTGGCTTCCACCTCTAAACATCCCCCGTTTTCTCTCCTCTCTATTTCAACCATTTTCACATAAGTTTCCAGCCAAGGGGTCGCAAAGCGAGCGCAAACATCTCAGCTTCCTGCTTTTCGCTCCTTCCTCTTACCCTAGATCCACCGCTGAAAACTGGGAAAACACCAGGAGTGTTAAATAAGTCTTACCGCGGCTCTGAACTTCATTTTTGCCTCCTTCCAGCTCCCCCAGCGCCTTCAGAGACTCAGTTCGGGCTGCTGCATAAAGCAGGAATCTGAGGACAACTTCTCTCTTCTGTCAGTTGCTTTTTTCCCTTTTTTTTTTTTTTATGGCATTTTCAGCGCAGTCAGAACTCCCTCCCTCCTGCCCAGCTCTTACTGGAGCATCCCGGGGAGGGCGGTTTCCGCGGCTGGGAGCGGAGCTCTCCTCCCCTTCCAGCGGGGAGAGCCGGCGGCGGGAGAGCCAGTCCCGGCACAGCTGTCCCGAGCCGGAGTCCCCGGCGGCAGGGGAAAACGGAAAGAGAAGCAATCAGAGGCTCTGGAAAACTTGGTGCGCAGCCTAATGTGCAAAGCCGCAGCAAAAGGGACAGGAAGCCATATGCTCCATTATGGCTTTTTTTTTTTTTTTTTTTTTAAACTTTTGCACTTAAAACAGTTCCCTGCGAATAGCAGGATCCAGCGGGCTCCCCAAACCACTGGAAACTCACCCCAACCGCAGCAAAATCCCCCGTGCCCGCGCGGGACTTGCGATGCTTCTCCCTGCGAATCCGAAGGGTCACAGAGAGTCTCCGGGTGGAGGAAGCAGCTGGTCGTGTCCGTCTTTGCAGGGAGTTCGTGGAACGGAAACGTTTTGGGATGTCCGTGCTCAAAACATCCCCTCCGTATGGAGGTTCCTGAGGTCACAGAACAAGCCAAATTCCAACACCGGGAATGCAAGACCCTTCCCTATAGGATACAGTCAGGAAACTGTTGTCCTAGCCTCCAGGCCTTGGAAAATTTGGCTTTTCCAAAAGCAAGCACAGGTTTGGTCTCACTTTAAAATAAATACTGGCCTTAGCTACATCAAGATGGGAAAAACCATCAGTCTCCAGGGATAGGGATATTTTGAGAAAAATCAAAATGCATGTGCAGCTTTTGCTGGCATTAGGTGGAAAGTGAAAGATGGGTGGTAATGGACACAAGCCGAACTGAGGGAAATTCCAGCGGGATCTTAGGAAATCTTTTTTCTCACACTGAGGACAGTCAAATACTGGAACAGGAGCCCCGGGCGTTGTGAAACTTCATCCTTGCAGACACTCCAAACCGGACCAGGCAAGGCCTGGGCTACCTGGGCTACGTTGGTTCTGCTTTGAAGTGGGGTTGAAGCAGAGGCTCCAGAGGTCCCTTCCAACCTGAATTATCCCCCAGTCTCTTAATGATTTTGCTCTCAGTCTAAGCTACAAGCAAGACCATCTCAGTGGTCTAAGGTACCCGGTCAATGCCCAGCACCTTGCAGGAGTTTCAGGCCACGGAGCAGCCTCCAAAGCACCGTCAAGGGCACCGGGGCTGGGACAGACCCTTGGAGGAGCCGAGCTCTGCCCTGAACCACATGAGCTCCCATTTCCAAGCACCGGTGACTAAAAAGTTAGTCATCCACTTGCAGGGACACGCAGCAGCTAATGAGGAGGATGGGTTTCTCCCCGCAAGCCGCACATGAATAAACAGTCTGCTCCGCATTTCTTCTTTATATCATTCTCTTCTTGCTCTAAACGCTTCCAGCTCCGTACTGTGCTGAGTAACCTAGCACCTGATTCAGTCTCAACTCCGAATTTTCCATGAGAGCTTTATCAAAATTAATGGGAATGTAATCTTCAAAGTTAATGGGAATATAATCTTTCCTTCAGTGCATCATCTTTGAAGAGAGGCTGCTGCCGACCTCTGCAGCTGCTCAAACACTTCTGACCCCTCGTTGTGACACTGGAGTCACTGTCACACTGAACGTTAACTAACATCGCTGGCTCGTGGCCACGTGCAGGTGACCAGAGGTGACAAGCTGAGTAAACCCTTTCCTCCCCAGGTAGGGGGGTGGCTGCTGTTGCCTTTTTATTTCTTTCTCCTTTTTAATTTTTCTCCCCCTCAGGGTTCTACACGATCAGAGGGAGATGAAGAAGGCAGAACTAAACCAGCTCCCTTTCTCTGAAAGGCTCTTTGGCCCTTAGGTGCATTAGACACAGACACCACTGCAGGAGCCCAGGGATCATCCTCATCCTTTGGGATAAACCCAACTCCACACATATCCGCCCCAAACCAACGCCACAACCATCTCCTGTGTTGGAATCCATTTAAAGTGGCAATCAGCACCTAATTGTCCCAGGAGATGAGTACTTCAACCGCGGGACAAGCCATGCCATGAAAGCATTCCCAGGGCTTTCACTGCTGGCACCAATACCCAAAACCCTATTACAGTAAAGCTAACGTCAAGCTATAAAATAAAGAGATTTAAAGCAAAAAACATTAAAGTAAAGCAAGTAAACACTGTGCATGACTACTGCTCTGATGGGTGGCTATTTAAATCCCAGAAACGGAGCAGACCACGTCAACAGAGCGCTCTGCTCTAATGAGTTCTGACCCCAGGCCCTGGCACTAATGTCAGACACGGAGGATGTCATTTGTCACGGGAAGAAGGTGCCAGCGCTGCCAAGGGTTTGTGCTGAAGCCCGGGCGCCGCTTCCGAAGAGCCTCGGTGCCACTCGCTCCTCTGCCCTAATTAGATCTCACAGGTTGGAGAAATTATTCATCGTTCCTCGCGGTTCCGGCGCGACTTCACTGGGCAACGGGGTCCCCTTCGCCTCTCATCATCGCGCGGCTGAGGAGCAACGTGAATTATTAATGGCAGCAGCCCGAGGACACGTTCCAGAGGTGGCTTTAACAAGGGGCTGCTCTCCAGCCCTGCAATGAGTAAAGGATATTCCGAGGCTCCGCTCACCGGGAAGGTTATGGGTGCGTTTCCCAAAGGGAGCCTTGCCAAGTGTCCCTGAATCCCTGCAGCAAGGCCCGAGCCAGGAGGAAAACTTCAGCCCTGCTCTGTCGCTCCCCGGATCGCTCTGGTTGCAGCCAGGCACCGCAGGGGTCAGTGTAGTAATTCAGGTTACGTTTCTAAATTATGCATCAGCGCAGGGTTTATCTCCACGCCGACAGCTTCACCTTTCCCATAGTCGCGGCTTCCTGACAGCCCCAGAGCACATCCCACCGCTGCAAATCTGCGCTACGGGAACACACAAAATGCCAATTTTCAGCAGTGTATCTTCACGCATTTCCTGCAGCTCTTTCAGGCAGAGAAACCTTTCATTTATCCTTTAATCAAAACCTTTACTCAAAAACATGTTTTTTTTTTTATAACAAAACTGCTGCCCAGCTCCTGTTGGCCAGGAAAACAAGCCTGCCTGTGGCTTAGTCTAAATTAGCAGAATAGCTGGCAGAAAGCAGAGGTGGATGACAGTATTTTCGTTTAAGATCCTCGATCCTGCGCTGTTAAGGTGATAAATCCACGTTCTTGCTTTGCAGCATTGCAGAGCGCAGCGCTAAGGGGGGCAGGCTCGGGCCGTCTCCCTGCTCCCGGCACTACACACAGCCATGAATCAGGTTTTCCAGGCTTCGCCAGTTCGAAGTGACTCACATAAGCCTTGGATTAGAGCTCTGGGACCGCTCTGCTCGCTGCTGATAAGCGGCCGATTCCCTGCATACAATTCTGCATTCAAAGCTAAAGCCCTGGAAACCTTTCCTGCCGGCCCGGCTCCGCCGGCCTCGCCAAGCTGCACCCGTGAGCGCCGGCTCCGCCGAGAAACAGCCCCGGCCCCATGGAAATGGCCATCGTCTTCCCCAAAGCTGCACTGCAAATGTAAATCTGAAGGCACTAGATGCTGCTTGGGATATAGCACGTGCCAAAGTCACCGCAGTTCACAGCTACACTATTCCAAAAGCAAAAGATGTCAAGTTCTTCGATCGATGCTTGTATTTTTTTTTCTCTTAGATTTTAAAAATATTCATTATGTCTGCCTTGCAAAAGAACTGCAAAATAACATACTTTCCATAATTAGAAAGTACTTGGCAAAGATACCATGGGAAACAAACCACTCTAAACAGGCTAGGAATTCGAGAGACTCCCTCTTACAGGTCAGAGGGAAGTTTTGACCAAAAAATACTAAGTTCTGCAGCCTACCAAATGCTTATGGTATGGATATCTTACACGGAGCAGAACAACGATCCAGCAAGCATGGTTAACTAAATAAATCAATGCCTTGACAAAGAAGCAACATTAAATACTGGAACAGGCTCAAAACCAGGGCAAATCCCTTCCTCGTGCCATCATTTTTGTTAACAATTGTCTGTTTTTAACTTCTCCCTTTTTTTTCTTCTTATTGATGCATCCCCTGGTCGCCCAGCAAGGAGCTAAGCAAGAGTAGCCTGGGCTCAGGGCATCCGTCCCAGGGGATACAGCATTCCTGGTCACCTATGAAACTGCAGACCTGAAAGGATGAAACCCAAAGTCTATTATATTCACAAAAAAAAGGTTTCTCCAGGTTGTAAAATTCCTTAATTTCACTGTAAACATTATGACATCACTAGTCCTCAGAATCCTCTGGTTCTTTGCCTGAAAACTTGAAAAATGATAGGGCGTGGCCAAAAGGTTCCAAAAACCAGAAAACACACAAGAAGTATTTAAATTATTATTTCAGATTCTAATTTATATTTTGTAATGCCTAAAACTGTCAATACTAATTTTGTTTGCTTCAAGAAAGTCCTAAACATTAAATGTCTCTCTTCCCCAAGCTCAGTCTTTCACGATAAATAAGGATATTACCAAAAAAAATGAAGGCTACAGAGAATTCAAGGAGACGTAAACATCTCCTTGGGCTTCCTACACCCTCTCTTAAGCACCACTCGCTATTTTGGTATTTCCAATAGATGCGTTTGAACAACCGTGGAATAAAACCCACACACGCAGCACTCGTGCTTAGCCACGGCTCCCGCACAAACACAATCGTTCCGCGTCTATGACGTGAGTGAACACAGAAACTGGGTTAATCTAGCAAATTAAAATTATTTTCCCCTTGTCGCTGCTCTCTGCTGCATCCAGGGCACAGCAACGGGTGACCGGCTTTGACAGCCGCCAGCAGAAGCAGGTCCCACTTTATAAGGGCCAGATGTCCTTAATGCGGCGGCTGCCGCGGGTACCAATGGCTCCGTCGGCGGCTTTGCAGGTCCAGCATTCCCAATCCCGCTCCCATTCCAGCCCTAACTGCTCAACCAGCTTTGATACGGAGGAGCTGGAGGCCGAGAGCCGGTGCAGCCCCGTGGCTGCTTTGATATTATCATTTCAAGCAGCTCCCCTGCCGAGGCCGCCGCACGGCCGCGGCTCCGCTCAGCTGATGCACATTCCTCACTACTGACTTTCTAAACAGTCCCTCCCAGTGGCAGGACCTACAGCTTCCTTTTAAGGGGAAAAAATGTTTTCACAGGAAAAATTAAAGTGTCCGAAGCCTGTGCAAATCTCAGCGCTTTCAGTGAGCGATCTCTCCTCTAAAAACATGTTCCTGCAGTGCGCAAACCCCAACAGATTTCTCCCTTCTTAATGTAAAACTGTTTCTCTTAACGCAGGCATTAGCTCTCTGTGGATAACCAAATGCTGGCAGAACCAGGTGAAACTTGCAGTATTTTTCCACCCAGGACAATATGGAAAGGAGAATCAGTTTTCCGAAGCATTGGGAAGAGTCATTTTGAGAGGAACACGACTCAGAAAGAAAAGGCTGCAGAGCTCCTATTCCTTCAAGTTTCTCCCTGCATTTCTGGAAAAAGACTTCATGTCAGAGAAGGAACTAGAGATTGGCAACCCCATTATAACAAAACTTCTTATCCCACGGATGCTAGATAAGAAGGAGTGAGCAGAGCTGCTTTCCCCGCATGGTAGACGAAGGAAACAGGATTTCCCTTTGCTACTCCCCGAACAAGATCCCAAGGAAACGTTTCTAATAATAGGAAATTACTATATAAGGCCACATCAGCACTAAACTGTTTGCAGTCTGGTGAAGAAGAGTATAGCAGAGGGCTGAGGAGGGACACAGCTGGCAGGACGGGGCGCGTGGGTTATCCCGGGAAGCGGCGCATGCGGAGCCGGGCAGCGCGGAGCCCGGCCGGGCGCTCGGGGCCTCTGCTGTCCCGCAGCCCAGAATAGGAGACTAAACGCACAAATTAGAGCTGCTGCGGCCTCTATCCCGCCCCCGCTTTTCTCCAAGGGAGGAAAAGGACAGAAGAGACTCTTAGAGCTACAAAATAATGTGGCCAACACACGGCCCCGATGCACCAGCGCGGCACGAGATGCAGCCGTGCACTAAGGCGCAACGGGGTTGGCGCTGCTGCCTTCCCTGCACACAGCGGCTGCCCTTTGCTCTCTTCTTTATTTTATTCCAGGCTCTAACGATGTTGGGCACATGTGGAGGCTGACAGTTCATTTGCACAACGTTTCCTAATGATTCTGTGCGTTAATTTTGTGCATTAATGGCTCGCAGGTGGACAGTTTCGGCAGCAAACCCCTGAATGCTCCTCTAGCTCTTGGGCACCTCTTTTATTAGCAGCTGAACACATGCAAAACCTGCAAGCCCAGGTAAAGACACATCTCCCTTCATCTTATCCAAATGAAAGGGAGCTCCTGCAGAGCCTCACAAGGACCTGGTTTGGATACTGCGGAAAAGCAAACCCTGTGTCCCTGCCTTTCCCAGGTAGGGAATCTATCCATCGCTGCCTGTTCCTTTGGATAAAGCCAGGAGCTCTCAGCTCCCTGAGCTCGCTGAACAAGCCCACACGGACACAGTCCCACAACTGCCATGGAAATGAGTTCACTAACATGTTCCTAGGCGGGTTTATCACCCAGGCTGTTTTTCCTGACCGGTTCAGTTCTTTGACTCAGACCGTACTGATAATTTTGTATCTGCAGCCCTGCAACTTCCTACCTGTCTTCCACCTCCAGCTGCAGCTCCTAAGGGGCTTTGAGGCCAAATCCAGCCAAGATTTTCAAAATATTAGCTGGTAAGGCCTCCTTGATCTGAAGTACTCTGTTTGCCACAGCAGATTTGCGCCAAGAGCCTTGGAAAAGGAAGCTTGGCTTCCCTTGGGGAACCTTGACGAGGTGCAAAGACAGTTTTGACAGCAGGATCCTGCACTGCGACGGCAGCAGCGATGCAGCAAACGCAGGGATTTGCATCTCCCTGCTCTCAGCATCATTCACCTGCAGCTGCTGCTCCCTGCACTTGTCCCCATACTACGTGGCCAGAGCAGGGGGTGCTTGGCTTGTCCGTGCACCTACCTGTTCTCACCCAGGACCATGTGAGGCATTTGGCTTATCTTTAGGGATGTCTTCATTTCCCAAGACTTTTACACCAGCCTTCCATTGTTATCCAAATATTTCACATTCTTGAATGCACAGAGAAGGGGAAGACACGAGGAGATAACAGCAGGTTCCCCCTCTTTTTTTTTTCAGAACCAGAAGACAAAAGTTGTTAAGATTCTTTGATAAAATCTACTGCAACTGGCTATTTTAGATTAAAAACTTTTATGCCTTTGTTTTTCTGTAACAATTATAAAGCAGCTCAGAAAGACAGCAAGCTCTGGGATTGCTCGTGGTCAGTAGTACCTCAAAACTAATCAATTTCAGAAAAAAACAACATTTAGGGAACACAGCTCTTTGTGCATCTCATGACACATCAGCACAAGGCCTCAATTCTAAGTGTTGGCCCTAATGCTGCTATTTTGTCTATTTATGTCTTAGGAGGCAATCAAATGAGCTCAGTTTCAGAAAATCTGCTCCAAGAGAAATAAGATTTTTGTCCTGGCCCTATACAGAGAAGATTTTGGAAGTGGAGATCGACAGTCCCTACTGGTGTTATATAACACATAAAGACTCACCCCAATTTCTTGGGGAATTGGCCACTGATACAGTTGCAAGATTCTTCTCCAAATATAGAAATTCTCCCTCTAAAACTGCTGACATCAGAACAGTTAAACTGCCTCATTTACTTTAGCAGGCAAAATCTGAAATTGAGGGAAGATTATCTGAGTAACTGTATTGTTAACTACGTCGCTGCATGTCATCTGAGAGACATCCAAGTAAGGGATTTAACTACAATCTCAGCTTTACAGAAAACAAAAAAAATTCTACCCAATTGCTGTCTCCTCAGCCTCCACATTTTTAATTGGCACCTTTCATTAATGCAGTGGTGCATTAAAATACACTATACCCCAAACCTCACCACTTGACCCTGAAAATTAGCTTTAAAAAAACGAAATCCCTCCCTCCAAAACATCCAAACTAGCTTGTTTCTTTTACTTAACCTGACACTTATCCGTTCAGTAAAGTCTGAATAAAGCTATTACTGAATTTCTCATTTGCCACCATATCAATGAACTTCTCTGCTACCCAGCAACCTGAACACCCCTAGCTGGTACTAGGCACATTCGGGCTCATAGGAAGCTTGAAAAGTAAAGGTCAAATGGATAAAACTTCCCTGAAAAGCACGGGTGAGGGGATCCCATATGGAATACATTTTCTGAAATTGTTTTGTTTTTTATAAATAAAATATATGGATTCCTTAAGGGGAAAAAAAAAAGTCAATCTGCGAGTATTCTTGGGACACTTTGTTCTGTTACCAGAAGTGGCTGATATCTGGGAGAAACGACACTCTTATTTTCCTTCTGGGTGTGACTCTCTTTTGATGCAAACTGAGCAATGCCACAAGCAAACTCCAAACTCTCGAGCGGAGCCAAGTTCCGGGAGCCCAGAAGCAGGGCACGTTCAACGCTTCAGATATTCTAACAAACTGGGTAGTTTTTTCATTTGACGACTTCGGAGCACAGAGTTCACAAGCACCATTTGTGCATTTTCCTCCCCTTGTCCCAAACTAACACTGCTGGCCTAAGGCAGGCAGCTATTTTGCTATGGTGAAAAGTTATAAATAAGCTCAATTAAAGCAACCAGGAGCACATATGGCACTGAGCTGATCTCAAACCCTTCTCTGTAAGGCCACAAAAAAGCATTCTTCGTCACTGCGATGGCATAAAGCTCCCTATTAAAAGTTTAAGAAAAAGAGAGTCAACACTAATCTGAAGCAAAACCAGAGTCAAAAACCCCAGACTAGATCAGAGACACAAAACAAGAATACCCAGCGATCTGCAGAAATCCCAGCTTGGGCTAAAAGGAAGGGCCTGAGCAGTTTCCAAGAGCAAAGAGACGCAGACAGGCAGCGCAGCCGGGCGCCCTGGCAGCGCGTCAGCCTTGAGGCCTGGCAGCCGAGGGGAGCACGTGGCCAGATGATATTGCAGCTGCCTCGTGTCTGAGCTGCTTCCCTTTACCCTGTCTGCTCTCTCCCTTCGGCAAAGCAGAGGAAAAGCCACCAGAGGAAGGGTATTGCCTGGGGTAATCGCCTTCTGACAGTGCAGAGGTACCAGGGCGATCCCACAGAGTGTCCCCAATGCTCAATTCTCTGCAAACTGCAACCATTTTTATCCTTAGTTATGGATATAATAATCCTCAGTTACAGATATAACAGTCTTGGCAAAAGCACACCAGGATACATGGAAAATACAGACATCATTTCAGAATGACATCCCACATCCACTGGCGCCCGGCACCCTTCAGCTTGCACTCACCAAACGATCCAAATGAAGGTTTTCCAGCAATTTCGGGAATGAGCTCTGCTACTGACTCCAAACTCCATTACACTGACATTTTTATAGCAAAAGAAGAGGTAATAGCATTGTTGGATAAAGAAAAGTGACTGGCTGGCAAGGCAGGATCCTTGTAACATCTCCAAGAGGTGGCCCCAGCTCTCTGTGTGCTCAGGAGGACCACGCTTCCCTGCTCACGGCACTTCCAAGACTTTCTGTTTTATCAAGGACATGGATTTAATCAAAAACAAAGACAAAATACACACTAAAGAGCAACCAAGAGGCCTGTTCCTCTGCGGTTCCCAGGAATGCCTATTCCACACCTGGATAAACACAGGCTATGCAGTGAGTGGAAATATTCATTCCCCGGCTGTGACCGGGTCCAGAGCCCTTCTCTCTTTCTCTCTCTTTTTTACCTATGGCCCCACTTTGGGTGGCTGAGAAACTGCAAAAATCTTGCCAAGGTAGATAAAATAGGCAGTGGTTTTCCCTCTTTACAACAATTGCACCAAAGAAAACCTTTCTTCTTGGCTGTGCCCTTCGACTCAAATGAGAGATTGGGAAGGAATTCCCATAGCTCCTACAACTCAGGTATGAGCAGTTGGTGTGATGGCTGTGGTGGTAACACAATTATCCAAAATCCCAACTATTTTGCAGCCTTCTGGCCTCCACTGAAAGGTGAGGACCAGTAGCTCTAGGAAACAGAGGTGGGAAAGGAGAAACATCCAGTTGTGCCAATGCACAATGCAATGAGAGCATTAGGAAAGGCAAGGCAGGGAAGTGAAAGGTGACCCTGTGCTTTGAGGACACCAGTGTGTAGATGGAAGCCCCCTCCGCATAAGGTCACAGAATTGAGGACACGACCAGGGGAATGACGGGGATTCAGAGCCCGCGTGGAAGCTGGGTTTGCAAAATGCAGGCAGCAGCTTAGCCCCACTGCTCAAATTCTCTATTCCAGCAGCTCCCAGATACTGCCAGGGCAGCAGTATCATGCAGCAACACGAACCCGGCTGGAGCCGCTCGACAATAATGACAGCAGCCTGCAAAAACGGAGGGCTGACACAGTGTGCATGGCCCGAGATTAACCCTGCCTCACTGAGGTCAGCTTCAGTTGTGTAGGGTATCCCTGTGATGGAAAAAAGGGTTAATTTTTTAAAAATGCAACTAGAGAGAGAGATAAACTTGGAAACTTGCACGTTTGCTTCCAAAGGAACAATCGCTTGCGTGGTTGGACTGGAAAAAGGAGGGACTCGGGGAAGTTCATCACTGTAAATTATTGATCCGCTGCTTTCTAGGCATTGAAACGGGTAATTAAACAAATGGTAAAAAGACACTTCATCAATTATAGAGGTGCCACTTTAAATTACACTTGCTTCAAGATGAATAAAACACAGAGGTTAAATGCTACGGCTGCTGCTTCGTGCCAGCTTCGCTTTCAAAATCCTCAGCTGCAACAGTGGTCCCGGTCCTCCTCCGTCACTGCTTCTGAGCAATGTGCTCTTTGCACATTATTGAGTCAGTACGAGGAAAGGGAGAGCGTGTATTTCAGCAAGTTTTTTCATATAACATCCAGAAAACATATTCCCATGACCAGGGCAGGATTGGGAATAGGGACTGGACCCCCTCTCTGTTTAACAGGATTAGTTATATGGCCATAAGTCAAGGTCACAGCGTGGCAAAAACTGCCCTCTGTCAAACAAAAACGACAAAAAAGACCAAAAAAAAAAGTTTGTCAATTCACAGACAATTGTGAAAATCAAAAGCTGTTGAGTTTTGGGCAGACATTTGATACTGGTAATTCCTTCTTGTGTTTTTTAGTAAATATATATGTTACACGCCCTCCACAACCTAAAATAACACTGGCGAGCTGCTTCTGGAGAACTAGGATGACATCAGAGATACCATTTTAGTAGTCACAGCACAACCACTATGATTACTCAAGTTTGATTAACTCACAGTAATATTTTTTATATCAGGGTGCATGACTTATGGTGTGGGGCTTAAAAATATCCCAAATTCATGTGCTAATATTATATATATGTAAAAAATGTAGTCACTCTCTGAGTCACTCATATTGAAACTAAAATAAGCATGCAAAAAAGAGCCTGGCCTTCTTGAATTTGGCGACATAGAGACACTATAGAACCACTATTCTGTCCCATAAATAGATTTCACTCTAGAAAAGCATTTACTGAAGGCTGATATCATCAACTGAGATAGGTCAGAGTGTGTAAGTGCTCCAGCTGAAAAGCTGCATGTGCAGCATAAGCAAACAGCTTAAAAAATACAAGATATGTGTGTGTGTGTGCATGTATATATGTATAAATAAATATATGTATATGCAAACCCAGCAGGTGCGCAGAGCTGGCATCCCTCCCCGGGCAGAAGCAGCAGTGAAGCAACAGGGCCAGGAGGCAAGGGCAGGAAAGCAGAAGTTGCTGACGGAGTCAGAATGATCCTAGAAGTCCAGGAACTTTCGCCCGCCGCGGTGGAACGGGGAGGAAGCAGAGAGATGCCCACGAGGGAGCTCGGTTCAGGCCACAGCGCAGTTCGGTTCGAGGTGATGGAGCACAGAGGTGCCGGGGAGGCTGGAGGCTGCAGATAATCGTGTTATTGGTGGGAGATGAAGGCTGGGCTGAGGGAAAAGAGCAGCTCCTGGTAGGGGAAAAGCCTCGAGAGGCAGAGCTGGCTCTCCCCACTGCTCCCCAGCTAACGAGGCTGAAACGCAGGCAGAACAAGCTCTGCTACGGGCCCGGCGCCAGGCGCCCTATTAACTTTTCCCTGCCTGTTCTGAGGAGAATTGCACAATGCAGAGCTTTAGGCATAAGTGCTTGACGGCATCCTGTGTGCACAGCAGCTCCTACCAGCAGAGCAGTATTTGTGGGAAATGCGAGGAAGAGTGTCTAAGGGAGATAAAGCCTTCTGAGTCGCACACCAAGCTGCCAGCCCTCATTTCCAGCTTGTCAGAGCAAGTCCTGCTTGAAGTCAGCAGGCTGGAATGAGGGGAATCTGGCATTCCTGCCTGTATGTATAGTTCAGACGGTCGGAGCTGGCTTTAATCAGACTTTGCACGATGGGAGGGGAGTGGGAGTGGCAAAACACACTGAGTGAGGGGTATTATCCTCTCTGCATTCACAGATTCCTCTGATTCGCCCTTGTATTTCCAGCCTGACCTCTTCTCCTGCTTCCTATACAGCCCCTAGAGGAGCAGTGGAAGGGGGAGCACCCGGCACGGGAATTTGAGACCGTCCTTTGCATTCCCCGGATTCCTGGTGTCCGTGACAGGCAGCACAAAGGCAGCACACACTTGTGCAGGGAGCCTCCAAATTCCAGGTTCTGGAGCACTGCTGGGACAGCTGATGGATCCTAGGAGCAGCTCCGTAAAGTTGCTTCTTCCCCATGAAGCTGAGCCTCATTCCTCGAAATGCCAACCCACTGCTGGGCAGTAACCTGGGTGTAAAGCTGCTCCTGTGTAAACCACAGGACTTTGAGGATTCCTGTTCGGTTGCCTCCTTCCCTTACAACAAAGCTGCTAAATCCCACGGAGCTTCAATTCCACCTAGAAGGAGCCTCTCCAAAGCTTCTGTTGTGGGATGGCGTCCCCGACTTGGTTTACTTCAGTGCCACTGCTGGTGCGGGGAGCAACAGCAGCCACGAGCTGCACAGACCTGTGCATGTGCCCCGCGAGGGCACTCGTCCAGAGCCAGCCCCTCGCACGAACGGCCCTGGCAGGCAGGCACATTCCTTCTCTCTCGTCCCCCCTCCTGCCTGCGTCGATCACGGCGTCACGCTCACATCGCACAGCACCCCGACCTTGTGCCAGGGCCACGTACACACACCCTGCCAGAGCCCCGAGCCCTCCAGGCGAAGGACATTTACTCCTTGCAGGAACGGCAACACGCCGGGAAGGGCAGAGATCCCTGCTCCGCAAAGTGACATCGTGCCCGGCCGGTGTCCTCTGCTTGGGCCACGCTCCTTGCTGTGGTCCTGGCCACTCCGGGCGCTGCTCCGGTGAGAGGCAGCACTGACACCTTTTTCTCCTGGCTCTGTGTCCAAGCAGGATTGTTCCCAGCTGCCTGCACCTGTGGTTCTTCCCAGCCTGATACCACGTCAGTGGGCACCAACAGAGCAGGCACTCCAAAGGCAGAGGGTCCGGCACCGCTCTAAGAAGGATCAGAGTTTGGGAATCCCCATTACAGGAAGCAGAGCTGGGACAGTCTATCCACAGAGCTTAATAAAGCCATCAGTTAGAAAACAACTAATTACCATTTCTGTTCCAAACAGCTGGCCGGGCTCCCTGTGCTCTGGGAAGCTTTAATGCCATCCAGCCCACACAGCCGCGCGCACGAGTCCCCCGGCTCCACTGCAGAAGCTTCCAGCAACCTCAAACTTCCCCCGAGCATCAACTCCCGGGATCCCAACCCAGCGGCGGAACCAGAGAGCGGCTGCACCAGCCGCCCCGGCGCTGGGTGGAACTGCGGACACTCCTCCGGGGCGAGGAGAGAGCACGGAGTGTCCCCGAGGTGCCAGGGCGCAGCGCAGGCTGCTCCGAGCTCTCCTAAACTGACCTTGCTGCGCTGCAGCCGGCCCGGCTTGTCCTGTCCTGCTCCTCCTCTGCACCGTGACGGACGCTCGGCAGGCTCCGCGCTGAGACTCCGGGGAATGGCAGCAGTAGAAAGCTAGGATTTGTCCCCCCAGCTCCATTCGGGTTCTCCGAGCTTGGTTTCAGCTGTCTCACCGAGGGGTCACACAGATGTTAGTGCTGCAAGGCAAGGGGTGCTGACCTACAGCAACACTGGTATAAACAGGCTTATACTGACATGAAATTGCACACTAAATATCAGGGGAACACACCCTCCGGGCAGACACGTGAGAAAGGTCATTTAGTTGAGAATGAAACGGAGGAAGCTCGAAGATCCTCTGGCTTCTTGGTTAGTTCCCTACTCTTTACACAGGCAAGTGATCCAAAATGATTAAAATGATTAAAACTCTGAGAACTGATGCGTGTTCATTACCAGCAGCAGCCTCCAGGTCGAGCCCAGGAATGACACTAGGGGCTACAGGAGTGTCAGTCACAGTGTTCCATTAACAGGGAATCAACAGCATGAATTACCTGACCCCAAGCACATGGGGATGTAGTCACACCAGAAACACTTGGCCGCAACGTGGACCTGCCACACAACAGGACCGTGAAGGACCTGCTCTTTTTGGGACATGCCTCAGACGTGAGGGCTTATGATGCTGGACTCTGCCTGCAATCGTGGAGGACGGCAGTGACAGCAAAACTCACTGCACGTTTGTCACAGAGCCACTGACTGACCCAAAGGACCTTCCAATTCCCTATCAACCTGCAAATCTCAATCCAGTCCACATCGAGCACTGACTGATTGATTTTTTTACTCTGACAAGCACTGTGTCACATTTGGGTTGATTAACTATTCAGGACAGATAAGTGGTTTGCAATTAAGACCTTTCAGTTTGGAGCCAGGGAAAGCACAGCCTGAAAAAGCCCCTTCAGAAATTCAGCCCGGTGCCAGAGAAGCTACCAGGGAAACTCCCGGCTCAAAACAGGCGGTCGGGTCCAAGCTGACAGTCACTTCTAGACCATTTTACTAGGATCTACCCTCACAACCGAGCCAAAACAAAATGCAGTATTTGGCATAACGCTTCCCCTGAAAGCAATGCCCTACTACAATGTTCGGGGAAGATTTTTTTCATGGAAATGTGCACTCAACCTGCAGCAACATCCATCTGAAGAAGATGCCCCATTTGCAACTGACAGGGCAATGGGACCGTTTCACAGAAGCTGCCTGTTTCTGACGGATGACAATTAGTATTTCAGGCAAAAATGCATTTGATGACAAACAGCCAACTTAACTGAAGACTCTAGAAACAAACTAAATGGTCACGAGTGCAGCTTTTGAGCTCCATGGACTTCAGCCTGGACATAGTTCACATTCCCATCCTACACTTTTCGCCACTTTCAGGAATTTTCCTCTCAGTGCAAGGCTCTGCTCTGACTTCTGAGCTAGGAAAGTTGTTTGGATAACAGTAATTTCCAGGTAAACACATTCCAGACCCAAGATTGGACAGAGCTCCCCTGTATTCCCCATAGACACAACCATTAGAGCAGGCACCGGCACTTGGCTACCGATCAAATAGGTTCCAGTTTAAAAAAGACCAAACTCTCTCCTTCCTTCCACAAATTTTTGTTTGTTTTGTTTTTACACACAGAACTTTGCATCTTTTGCAACATTTCCCCTTCACGGGATGGTCTCACAACCAAGGGCCAAAGGAGCTCACCACTCTGGTTACTCTCCCCAACACAACAAAGAGGCTCCAGGGTGACCACCCTCTACAACAACAGTCTCCTGGAGAGTCAACCCATCTACAAATCATTTTCCTTCTTTATTTTGCTCTCTTTTCCTTAATATTTCCTTGTCGTATCAGGACACAAGTGCTTAAATCAGGTTAGTTCACATTTTAGATGACTAATGCCTTCAGTTTTGCCCAACTACACAGCTTATAACTAAACCATGTATTCTTTAATTATATCACATAAAAAGATATTGTGCTGCACACTCATGCAGTCAGGTGGTTTTTTAACATTCAAAGGATTAACTCACCTGTTTTAAGAAACACCTCATAAAAGTGCCTATATTATCCCTTCTCTATTACTAAATTGTCCCTAGCTTGGTTTCTCCACTCCCTGCATAAGCAATCCTGAGAGCAGCTTTTCTCCAGTGAATTCAGGACTCATCTTCTTGGTGATGTTAAAGAATAATCTTGGGTAATTTTTAAAAATACCCTTTTTAAGATAGTCAATATCTAAATGACAAAGACAGCATTACAACACCTCCATACAAAGATTTCAAATAGTTTAAGGACATTTCCTAATGGAAACCAGAATTTTAACAACTGAAACCAAGTGCGACCGGAATAATAAGACAACCAAGGTACACACACAGGTCCCTAAACTATTTCATAAAGCAGAACTTCGATTTTCTTCAGCTCTGCTAAATGGCCTGTGCATCCACTACTTCCAAGAGGTTGCAGAGACCCACATGAGGGCAAAATAAGGTTGGCTTGATGCCTGTCACAGGCTTCGGCCAGCAAAGAACATGCAAATCCCCCAAGGGTTATGATATATGATGACCCCTATCCAAGCGGCGGGGCTGAACCTGGATAGATGCAGATAAACTTTGACTTCTCTGCCCCTGCTCTAGGCGAGGGGACACAAACCAGCTTCCATCCAGCATCCTGGGCTCGTGTGAGCCCAGCTTTACATCCAAGGAAACAGCTTCAGGCTCAGCCAGGACTCTGGCACTGCAGTTACCCTGTTAACAAGGGGAAAAGCTCTAACATGGTCAGATCAGTGGGGTCACCTACGGGTATCCCTGTGATGAGCATTTTGCAGCAATGTTTTCATAGGCTTTAGGAGTGATGTAAAGTCCCACCGTGCTTGTTTAAATACACATGTTCCAGCTTTGCTCCATAAGCTCCTGGGTCCAGTTCCAGACAGAAGAACAGCAGGATTAAAGTTAGAAATGATCCGATCCCCTTAAGGACAACAACTCCAAGCACAAATAAAATGGGGTACTTAGTAGAACTGAAGAAAAAGGAAGAACTGTGAACTTCTGACATGCATAAAGTCAAAAAGAAGAGCCAAAATATTGTCAAAAGAAGGGCACATTTTAACAGTCCAAGTGCTCTTCCCACATGGCTCCTTCACATGCAAGTCAGGCACGCTTAGCAGCCCCCACTTTTATTCCCACATGCACAAACTGCTGCACACACTATTATACTGCATCGGAAAACACCAGGTACAGAAATCTTGGTTATAACAACAGTGTTCATAGGTGCAATGGGTGGACAGGAAAGCTACCTGCAAGATCTGTGAGAAAATAACATAAAACAGAAGGCAGCCAAAAAAGGCAAGAAACTTCTCCCAGCTGAACTTTAGTGCTTGCTAAGGGAAAAGAATCATGTTTTGGCATCTGAGCTCCACGTTGGAACAGAGCTCCCAGCTTCCCGATGCAAAGGTGTGGCTTTCCCTCGCAAGGTGCAGAAGCAGCAATTCTGGGAGCCTCCAAAGCCCCGGGAGTGCAGAACAACCTGCTATTGCAAACAACAAAGCCTTCTGGTCTCTAATTTGGAAGGATGAATTAAATTGCTCTTAAAAATATTACTAGTCTGTAAATAAATCTTGTCAAGGCTACTCCATGGGACACATCAGCCTTTCCTAAAAAGCTCCCAGCAAAAACAGGAACTGCAGAAATACTACTTATAATGCAACATTGTACAGTGCTGCAAAAACCTACCAGGTTTTGTTCTTTAAAACGTTGATTATAGAGTGCTGCCTTGTAACGTATGGAACTGCATGTTTCAGTTGCTGAAGTGAGCAAACAAGTCTGGCTGCTGAAAGCCGTTTCCCTGAGTAAACAATGACTCAGTGTGGACTGTATAATGTAGAAGTTATTACTTACTCTGAGCAAGTTTGAAGAACCCAACAGGCAGCTTTGAACAAAGACATAGTTCAGAATGGAAAATAGTTTTCCTCCTACTGCTGCAGTTCCAGTTATTCTATTTTAGTGGAATTTATTTTTTTTTAAGTTAAATAGATTACTATCTCCTTATTATACAACTGGACATAGGCTTTTCTGGATGTCTCGGCCATGTCAGACTAGAGAGCAGGTGGTAATGAAAATGGACGTAAAGACAACCATGAAATATTGAGTATGCAGTAATGAAGTAAAAACACAGTCGTAAAAATCACGAAAACCCTCTGACAAACACTGCTCTCCAGCTGAACTGGAGCTGCTTCATTAATCCTGCTCTTCATTAGCAAAGTGGCTAAATACACTTGGTGAGGGGCAGCTGGCATAAGCAGAGCACTCTGCTAATGAAATGTAATTTCACCTTCTAGGATACAAAGACTTCCCGAAGTCTCAACATCTCTCCAAAGGCTGTTTTCCAGTCACGGCTATGCACTATTCCAAAGACCAGGACAATGTCTCTATCTTACCCTTAGAAGGAATGAAAACTCTGCTCAGAGACAAGAATACTCCAACTGAACGTCAAACACCCATGGTAATTATTTTGCCAGAAAAGTGCCTCCAAAGAAATTACTGAGCTCATAATTTTAAAGGCACAGCCTTTTAAAGGAGCTATCGCTTCCAGGGTGCACTTCGTATCTAAACAGCAGGCTGAATGCCATCCTAACTGTGTTTTGTCTTCATGATTCTTTTTGCCTGATAGTGATTTCAGAAGGTCTTTTTTTATGGAGAAAGAGGAAAAAAAAACTGTCTGTGGCAGAGGGAACGCTGGAGTGGATTGAGTGAGTGTGTATGTGGGCAAGAGCTAGAGATTGATTCACAAACCATTCACTTCCTTGCTAAAATAAGAACACATCTTGACATAACATCCATGTGCTTTGCCACCAGCAATTACACTGCCCATTTGGTAACAAAAGTCCCAGTAACTGCAGGCTGCTGCATCCCCCAGCTCCAGGACTTTGCTGCCTAGGAGGCCAGTGCCAGAGCACTCCAAAGGCAATGCCAAGTGCCCCAACCTGGTGTCCATTTATCATCAACTGCTCACCTGAACTGTAGGAAGGGTGGTGACCAAGCTGGACCGAGGTCAAGGCACCGGTTAAAGAGTTGCAAGAGTTCCAGTGAAGAAGAGCCAGTCATTCAACTTGTAATCAAGCTCTTTGCCAAAGAAAAGAAGGAAAACTGCATGCACAGGTGGCACAGAAATTCAAGATAAGGAACTTTATCATCTTCCAGTACAGGAACTCACACAGGACAGACCATACTCAAGATATGCATTAAACAGAAAAGGTATTGACTCTACTGTTCCAGGTAATTAAGAATATATAATGTAGGGCAGGGCTCTAAGGGCTACAGAGGTTTCTTTTCCCAGCAGAACATGACTCAGTTGCAGCTTACTTGAGATTTGGCCCTCCCGAGCCTTCTGTCACAGCAGATTTTTCTTAGCTTTTCACATTTACCTACAGCACTTGCGTCCATCTGTATTAATGCTTCCAGGGAAGACCTGGCTGCCTGCCCCACTAATGCATCCATAAGGAATAAGCACAATAAAAGCAGCTTCCGTGGGCAGAAAAATAACAAGTGTCAACAGCTGGTTGTAAAGACAACCCGTGCCAACCTCATCCACGGGGAAGGATGATAGCAGGTTAACTGCACAGTTTCACCAGTACCCTAGAGACAGCAACCCCAGTTAAAGCCAACCATATCACTCACTGTTAGTTGCAGAGGGATGAGAACGGTAACGCAGTAAAAACCTTAAGACAAGCAAATGCTGTAGCTACGTTTGCTTCATGTCGGTACAAACCACTGCTGCTACCACAAGTTCCACTTGATCCCAGTTGCTTCCTCCGATGCCGTAACAGGCGCTGTGCTGGCACGGACAGACTGATGTCCAAGTTTCACGAGGTGAGCGGAACTAGGAAGCAGCTCCAGACTAAAACTAACTACTTTTGTTTGGTCAGCTCCAACCTGGCTCAGTTCTGTAAAAAATTAACCATATTTGACTGTCCCTCGTGCAGGTAAGGCAAGGCACGATAGCAGGCGGGTTCCCGACGGCTGCATTTCAGCAGCACATGGACACAGCTCTACCTAGGGATCTTTAGTCCATGCAAAAGGCTCCTTGCTTACCAAAAGCAGCAGGACACACAAGCTGGGGAAGTTCTGCTGCGCTTCGTGGGAAATTCCACCTCCTCTTCTGCAGCATCAGTAACACGTTGGATTTCCCCCTGTGCTCGTTTGTCCTATGGATGACGTTAGGTATTTGAGCGCGCGCTGCGAGCAGCGCTCACCCGTGACTCTTTCCAACCTGGGGCCAAGAGCTCCAGCCCCAGCACCCTCCACATTTTGCATACAGGAATTATTCAGAGCCGAGAGCACACGGGTGGGCGAAGGGGACTTGGACTGAAAACAGACGCAGCTTCAACTCAAACCCTCTTTAACTCTTAACGCTGCAGCACCCCCAGCTACCCCAGGTTCCTTCTCCCATGTCGTGGTGCAGGTTGTCCCTTTCGACAGTGGGAGAGGAATTTGTTCAGTTCCTAGAAAGTGTACGGTTCCCCAAAAAAGCTATGGTACGGTACAAAAAAAAAGCTACACCACAAAGCAAATGAGCAATTCCTGATGCTTGGATGCCACTATAATAAGACTGAAATTATTTTACCTTTGCATAGAGGCCTCCGTAAAGTTTGAACTTACTCTTAGATAGAAACACTGTATTTGAACTGTTATTAGCCTCCTAGGCCTTCAGGTTTTACACGTCCATCTAGGCTTAGATCAAATTAAAAAAAAAAAAAAAAAAAAACTTTCTACCCAGCTTGAACAATTCTGTTAGGATCTACATTGTTTCTTGCATATATATTAATTCTCAAAAAAAAAAAACAAAAAACACCGTTCAAGATCACAAGAGACTGAAGTCACAGAAGTTCCTTCACTATTTGTTATGCAAAATACAACAAAGAACAGAAATTGCACAGTCTGGAGTCCTGAGTCACACAGAAGCCCCCACTCCCTTAGTGTATGATGATTCAGATATTAAAAATATATATACTTACACCCTCTACATCCTGATACGTTAGGTATAGGATGCCTATAGCTTAGCATCCCTTTAGCCACAGCACAGAAGACAACGTTTGTATTTACACAGGCCCCTGCAAACCCCACGATTATAATCCAGCATCAAAAGCGAAAACCCTCAGATGTCGGAGCAGCACTTGCCATGCCAGGGCCTATAGTGAAAATTAAGAACTCATCACTTCTGTGCGCCCTAGGCACTTTCTAAACAGTTTTCAGAAGGTGTTGACAGCTGGTAATTATCTATTGCTCCAAAAGGAGATGAAAGAAAAACGCTTCCCTTCCCAGCCATTCTCAGATGTGGTTCTGCTTTCACGGCTTGTCCCACCAACCAAGCAAATTTTCTCATTTGTCACTTGCTAGACCCAGCCCGCTGTCACCTCCGAGAGGCTGTGGAGAAGCTTTTGGACTCTGGCAACAATCTTGTGAAGACTAAATACCGCATGGCGCTCTGCAGCGTGTCCTGGAGTTATTTTCCTTCTGTAGTCTCCCCGCAAAAAAAAAAACACAAAGCAAGAACACAAGCAACACAAGAAGCAACTAAACTGGGTTAATACTTTGGGTATTCCAGTCACTAGGCTGAGATCAGACACGCACAGAGTAGGGTTCCTTCCCAAAATCGCTTCCACTTGCCCAGTAAGTCCAGGGGACATTAGGAAGGGATAAGATGGGCACAGAAACCAGCAAAGCGCATGGGGACCCTTGGAGAAGTCACCTGCAAACGTGACTCTCGCCACCGGCCTCGCGAGCAGAGCGCTCCCGAGGCACCTGTACAGCCCGAGCAGGGCAGCACGCGGCGGGCAGCGCGCGGCCCGGCCCCAAACGGGCGAAACACCCCAAAACGGGGCATTTTAAGGGCCAAGCAGGGCCACACGCGCCACCCCCCCCACCCCGGCGCCGCTTCCGCCGCCGCGGCCGGGCCCGGCG
>JAWLRI010000482.1:1128678-1147091 GCA_034781795.1 Crypturellus tataupa | reverse complement strand
CCTGCGGCGGCGGCGGCTCCGGCTGCCCCAGCCCGGGGGAACGCGGGCCCGTTGCCCCCCGCTTTGCGGCAGGGCCCGCGGGCGAAGGGCAGGACGGGGCGACCCCCCGAATCGCGAGGGATCCCGCAAAGAGCAGCCGGGGCAAAGAGGAGGGGCGATTCCTTCGCGTTCGCGCCCGCCGCGCTCCCCGGCCCGCAGCAGGTGGAGGCAGGTAGCGGGGCACGGAGCAGCGCGCACTGCTTCCTCCACGCATCCCCGCAGCACCCACTGCTGTGCAGATACCCCCTGCCCTTCGCAGAGCAGCCAAGGACACTTCTGGGTGCTGCTAAGGGGCATTGAAAACTTTCCAAGGGGAGCTTTTCCCTCCGGCTCCTGGCACAGGCTATAAAGGGCAAGGTCAAAGACAAGGGAGTGGGGCCAGAGCCCTTCACTTCGCTGCAGGGCGGCCGTAACCTTCCCCCAGCACTCAAAGAGCAGCCGAGTTGCAACTATCACATCTCCTCACAATATTTTTTTTTGGAAATAAAGCGGCTCTACCTAACATCTGGGTCACGCGCACAGTAAAACGTCTTAGCTAATTTTGAGGTCGGGTTCCAGGTTACTTACTAGCGAGACACTGCGCCCAGAGGGGTGCTCTAGCTGGCTCTGCCCACTGCACTGCTGCTACCAGGAGGAGGGATATTAAACACTTTGCAAGCACCTATGACAGAGAGATAGGGATATAAATACTTCATTTAGGTATAACATGATTGCGTAAGCAGCTTTAAAACCCACTGCATTAAGTACTAGTTTATCCATTTTAGATGAGCAGTTAGGGAATGGGATGGTTTTCTTTAATGCGAGTTCACCCCTCAATGTAATAAGTTGTGTTATTAGCTATAATCGACAAGCAGTTTCATATCCAGAAAATGAAGCCCCAACAAGCAGAAGAAACACCACTTGTGACTTTTAATCGAGGGATTTGAAGATGTTTTAAAACTTCATTCTCTTTAAACCCCTTTAATTAAAATTTTACAGATCGAAATAGAAAATATTCTAGAGTCAATCACACAGAACCACCATTCATTCCAATCCTTGGAACTTGAAATTATTCTTAGAGAAGTGCTATGTCTTGCTGAAGTATTTAACACTGCAATGTGAAACTGGAAATAAGCAGCTCGCCCAGATTTCCCGTTTATATCCTCACATACAGAGTCCTGTCCCTAGGTCAGTAAAACAGCCACAACAGTAAACGCGATTCAGCAAGAAGACAATAATGTCCCTTTAATACATTCCTCTATTCCCAAACTTTTAAGGCAAGAGCTTCTGTGTGACATCCAAAGCATGAATCCTACGACAACACAGACAACCAGAGAGGATCAAGCTGCCCTTTTCCAAAGCCGCTTCCCTTTTTGTTTTGAAGGTTCTTGCAATTTTCAGATGCAGCCAATACTCCTGGGCCACAAGACCAACTGCTGATCACGACCACTGCAGGACCATGAAGTAGTTTACATGAAATACACCTTAACCATGTTCTAAGCTCCCAGTCACTTAAAATTAAAATTGCTCCTAGTTTTAGTGAAAGAAAATTAGTTATAACATGACTAGAATCAGGTCAATGACTAGTACTACAGAAGCCTCCCCCCATTTGTCAAGTGAGGACACAGATACCAACTTAGTTATAAATAAAACTACAGCAAGAGAGAAAAAGGGAACAATAAAGAGGCATCTTACAGTCTTGCGCTCATTGTGACCGACCACACGGATGATTTCTCCCGTAGGAATAAGCTCAATTTGCAATTCCATCTTTACGAGGCTTAAGCTGGTAAATCTCTCTGCTCTATACAGACTGTTCCAATGTGAAAGCACCGCAGCAGGAGAGGAGCCGTGAGAGCCTCTCACTAGGTGCAATCCCTGGTTTCGAGCCCTTTTGTGAGAGGAAGAGCCTAACCCCTGTATTTATACTAAGTGCAAGTGTGAGCTGGAACAACAATCAAGTTCAAGAACCAATTTCCACCAGCTACAATGTGTCAAGACAGTTCCAAGAAACCTAAATTTATGTTCGTGTTTATTGCTGTAAAATTCTGTTGATGTTCCATTTTAGTCCCGGTGGACTCAGGAAAGTCAAGCCGCCTGCGGATGCCGTTTCATAGGTATTAGCACGGAAGACCCTTAGGGTAAACTACAAATCTACCCAGAGGTTTTATGTAGGAAAAGTTCCTCATCTTGCACTCCAACGTGCTTTGTTTAAAGAGGAAGAGCAATAAAAAAACCCACCATTTGCTCACATGGTGACTACAGGAAGTTCTTCAAAGTCCTGTAGAGATAAAAGCTTGAGTAGGGAACCAGTGGAAAAAATATATTCACTTGCACTGTACAAGGTTTCCTATGATGGACATGACAGGGAGAACTAGCAAACGGTGGCTTAAGGGCTACTGAAGAGCTTTACTATAGTCCAGTCATCCATTAAAGTGGATTCTTTGTGTGTTCAGCCATTTACCATGGCTGAAAAAAAGCAACCACACAAGGAGTAATTTACTCTGTAAGACCTTTTACTACAAAACTCTTACATCTCACCTTGTCTGTGAAGAAAGAGTTAAAGAAGACGAAATAGCCAACTGGCCTCAAAAACTTCCATCTTTCCACAAAATATTTTTTTCCATTCTCTTTTAATCCTGGTATAAGGAGAAAAAAAAAGTAGGTACAAGAAAACAAGAGTATTATACACTTAAAGCACAAGTTTTAAAGTTGTTAATAATGTTGGTATTTATGTAATGGTGAGTACATGGAATCCTTGGAGATCACATTTGAATAGTGAATTCCCTATATCCTAGGATAGAAAGGATCATCTGATATATTCCTGGTAGTAATGCAGACTTTTCCAAAAAAAAAAAAAAAAAAAGTATCATTTCCTCCCTCAAGGAAAACCTAATTCCAGCCTTGTTGGACTGGCCTTTCCACTGCAATATATTAAGGCAAGTTCATCTGAGTGTCACTGAGTGTCCAAGAACAGAGAAGGAAGTAGTGGTAGCAGGAACAATAGTCTTTATCAAAATGTATTTTTAGGGTCTAGCAAACACGCAAGACATCTTGGAAATATTTCCTGTTTACACAGAGCTGTACTATCTATGTGCAGAGATACATTACATGTCTTGCAGATAGCTAGGAATCAGAAATATCCTATATGGAAGTCCTATATCCTATATGGAAGCCTATATTGGCTAACATGCCTTGGCAGATATCTTCCTATTTAAAATAAAGCATATGTAACAGTGAGGAATTATGAGGAGTTACACTTAGATGGAAGCAAACTGATACAAAATGTATATAAAACAAAAATATTTAAAGTATGTACTGTAACAAATCTTTCAAAAAGACAAGAAAATTTCAGGGCATGCGACTCATAAAAAAGTGTATTTGGAAGAACCTGCTTTTAAAAATAATTTTTTAAAATGTAATTTAGATGGTTTAAGTGTTTTTACAAAGAAAATACCAAAACCTCCTCAACTGAATGAAAACCTCAGTAAATGAGAAGGAAATCAGCAGTGCAATAGAGAAGAGAGAATGCTTTGAGAAAAGCAAATATTAGTGAGTACCTCCTTCTTACATGGAAAAAGGCTCATCCCTTTCAATAAAGTACTTGGTTCAGTTCAAAAACTTAAATTTCCTACAAGAAAAAATAAACACTCCAGAATTCAATATTATTGAAGTATCTTTTGTAGGGGAGTGAGGAGGCAAGAGGAGCTATTTATTACCAATCTAAACACTCTATTATTTCAGTGTACTCAGACATCTTTTCTCACGAAAAAAGTCAAAACAGAAGTTTATGATATCGCTCAGGTTCGTTAAATGCTAAACTCATTTAAATGAAAGACTTTATTTGTTCAAAATAAAATCTATTTTGTATTTGTCCCATGTTTTTCAATCCAAAGCCCTACCAGATATTACTACTGTTTTGTATTTTAGAATGCAAATATATCTGCATTTTAAAAATACCAAAATTAAATGGAGAATTGCTACCATGCGTGAGATGAATCCCCCCTCTTCTCCCCAGTACATTATTTCTCAGATTAATAGAAGCATGTAGAACAGTTCACTGTCAGGATTTATTTCTGTGGTACATGAAAAGAAAAAAAACATGGGAATAAAAACATTTCCAGTGATTATAACACATAATTAAAGGTGTTTTAAGAGAGAGAAATTTCATCAGAAATTACATTTTAACAAGTCACGTAATACTTTGAAAAGCTACCATAGGTAACAGTAGTAAACAATATTTAAGAGTGCTACCGTGTGCACAGGATGAAAGAAGGGAGCTACAGTTTTGTGCAGTGTCTTACTTACACACAGGCAGATTTAATCACAGCTGCTGTGGGCATTTTCAGTGAAGTCCTGTGGTGCAAAGGATTAGTTTACAAACTGCAGCTTCTTTCCCCAGGGCCTGAGAAGGTTCTTGGTTCCCATGCAACATTAAGGAGCTTAGGTTTCTTGCCCATGTAAAGTGCCCCTGCACGGCTGTGTGGCTCCCTCTCTGAGCTGTTCCTGAATGGCAGATGCACCCTGATTAGAAGAAATTGGATCTTGGTCCATAGTAAGTCACCAGCTGCAGTCTGGAATTCAGAGTCCATAATTCTTTCATCTTTCAGCCCTCTGCTGGAATCTCCTTGCATGGAACACAGTAATATAATCACACAACTAATAGCAGAAGCAGAGCAAGAACTCAGAAACTGCAGGTTATTTGAAGTTTAGAAGGGATTTGTCTGAAAATGTAAACGCCATGGAAAGTGAAGTATTTGAAAGCTTTAGTACAAAACAAAGTCTTGCAAGATTGGTACAAATATGCAAATGGTTTTCAATATTGCTCCAAAGTGTAGTAAGTGTCAGCATCAAGCTAGACTGAATCTGTGCATTGAAAAAGAACCCCCTAAGCCTGCCATCACTAGTCGACCAGAAACAATTCTCAATACCAAACATCAGGCTAAGATAAAACTAAACTTTACAGACTAAGCGCTCTTAAGCTCCAAACTGCAATAAAACTAACCAATTTGTACACAGTGCAAACCCTAACAGAGCTGAAGACTCTTAAGACTCCAGAAATCTACCTAAAACAGGTATCACAGAGTGCTCACTTTCTAAAGAATCCTAACTAAAAGAACAACCAACACTGAGAACGTGAGCAGAAAGGAATCCATTCAGTCCTCAAGCAACACTCCAAAACACACACCTACGTTCTCTGCTTCTCTCTCCCATTTGAACTGAATTTTCTCTTTTCCATTCAAACCAACAGTACAGTGATTAGTAACTAAGCCTACTTAGCACGCATGCTAGGCAGTTGAAAGCTGTATCTAGAACATGGGAGATTAACCAGTGCTTTTGGTCGGCACCACAGTCTGTGGTTCTGTGGACAGTCAGAACTACTTCCAGCCCTTTTTAAAGATCTCTACTTCCTCATCCATCCAACCCATTTCTAAAGCTAATCACATTTTTTTTAAGTAACTTGATCTTTCTCATTCTACCTCCACTCCCAAGTGTACAAGCTACATTTAAGCAGAAGCACCTCTGGAAAAACAGAAATTTTGCAGATCGATTACTATAAACTGAAGAGCCTTACAGTTTTTGGTAGCATGGGTTATGCCATAAGAAAGAGCTCGTTCCATTTAAATCCTCTATTTATAATTTACGTGGTCTCTGCAGTTAAGTGTAACAATTATTTATGTGGTAAAATGCCATCACAGAAGTACTTAAATATGGCTTTGGCTTTCTAAATACAACATGAGAGTGGAAAACAAAGATACTACCTTCATCGCCTAGTTCTTCATCAAATGCTTCTTGAACTTCTCTGCAAACCTTTACTAAATCATTTCTTTACATTAGATATATCTTTCTGAAAAGTGTGATCTTAGTTTAACTCCCAATCATTGACTAGTGTGTATTTATCTTACCTTTAATCAAGGGGAGAAAGGGAATCGACAAATTATTATATAAATTGCTTTATAAAAGAAGAATAAAAAAATCAGAAAAAGTGCATTTTGATTGATATATCACTATATATCAATTGCTGAATTGATATATCAATTCTGGAAGAATTACAGATGGAAAATCCTGCAGGAATTATAAGTGAGAGGCAGAAGAAAAAGAATTCTATTACCAAAGGAGAATTTACATACTCTAAAAATTTTGTTTTCATGTGACCTGTTGTCACATGTGTTACCCAAAAGGTTACAAATTAGTTTACATTTAAAAAGTCAAACAAAAGATTAAAATATGCTAGATAACTGTATCTAATAAATATTTTTTAAAATAACTTCAGATAAACTCAAATATCAGCAATTAAGTGATTACAACTCTGAACTGTATTACTAATAAAATATCCTCTGGAAAAAAAGAAAAAGAGCAGGTCCAAAATCTGTTATGGAATGCAACTTACTTAAGCTGAGTCATTGGATTACAAACGTCTCTTTGTTAGGTACTATTTTTACAGTTCGCATCCAGTGCAACTTCAGAGTTACTCTCACTGTAACAATAAAAATACCTGTTTCCACAATACATTATCTTCTATGAGCTTATAAAGTTTCTCAACGGCCCTACCTGTAGGACCCTTGCACTATCTCACTCCATCTTCTAAGAAGAAATTCCTATAATTACTAAGAGAGAAAAGGCAGTCATCTCTGACTCCTGAATCAGGACTAGTAAATGACTTTTCGGAGTTCAGAATTCGTTATGCAATTCCAGATTGTCAGGTTTTCGCATCCAATCAATCTCTTCCTGTGCCAGATCCTTTTCTATTAATGTTCTGTTTGGTTGAATCTAGAAGAAATTAAGTTGAAAAAGCGTCAAATATAGCACAATCATTCAGAAATATTGCATTTGCTCTCTACTATCAGCATACCATTAGATAAAGATGTCCTCCATACTTGCTGAGAAAAATCAGTATCTCTACGCAGCAATTATTATGCTTAAAAAAAATCTAGCAAAAAAAAAATCAAATTCTGATATCAAAACATTAACTGTCATGGAAAAAGAAAGGCATTCCAAATGACTAACATGATTTCTCATATGCCTATAGTGCACTGTATCCACATACCATTGATAACTATGCTCCAGTGTTTGTGGGACATCTTATGCTCAGAGACAGCTGAAACACTGGACTCTGTGATTTTTTTTTCTCTAATGCATTAAGTATGAGTAGTAACAGTGAGTTTTATCAGACTAGTAATCTTCAGGGTTTTTTTTTAACAGACTCTGACAGTCTCCTAAAACCCCTTTGCCCAAGAATACCAAGGAACTTACATTTAAATTAGTCTAGCACACATTAGCACAGTCATGGCAGTGAAAAATTAAACATACGCATAAAATAAAAGATTTGGGTAAAAGCAGCAATGACTGGTCACTTCGCTTAGTTTGTCCGATTAAGTTATTCTTAAAAGAAACAAACAAACACACGCACACACACACAAAACAATAATGCCAACTTGAGTTTCAGCTGTCCCTTCTTTCTCAAATTTAAAGATCTAAATATACAGGAAGCACTTTTGTGTGAAACTAGCATAGGAAGGAGTAGAAAGGGTTCATTTATGATCTGTAAAGATAGGGACTTAGTTAAAAAAGCTGCCAACTGAAGTTCCAAAAATGAAAGCTGAGAGAAAGGAACCTGCCTTATTTCATTACAACAAAGCGTTGCTGTAACAGTTGCTTTTAGCATATCAGCAATTTTTCAACTGGGTGTTAGTCAGCACATACACTTCTTGCTATTACGCTGTAACCTTCCTCAGTATTGCACACACCTATGTTCAGATGCATATGAAAGCAGAAGAAATAAAAGTACCATTAATCAAAGCTTCCAAATATATTACCTGAAAAGGCTGGCTGATACCAACTATTGACTGCATATTATTGCTATAATAACAAAGCACAAATTCTCCTCCCATATTAGGTATTTCTTCAGCATTCATGTAAACCTGTCAAAAAGAAAAAAAATATAGGCAAGGGATTACTTTTACAGAGAAAGGAACTTACAAAAAAAATCCATTCATTGACAGCATCATAAATGCAGAATTTACAAATAAGCCATTTTTTAAACATATTTTTTAAAAGACAGAGGATAAATTTAATGTTACTACTTCATTCACATCTCAGGGAAATACCTATGCCTACAACTGTCCTTAAAAACTTTAGGATAAGGCTACATACTCTGGCTGAGCCAACCTACCAGCTTGCTACTTTAGAAAGGGGGTATTTCTTTGTAACCCCTTCCATGCATGCTGGAGATGGGATGATTCCATAGAAAACTACTCTGGCAGAATTATTCTAGAATAGTGGCCACATTTTGGGTGCCTGTGCACACATGCATGTGATTTTTTTTCTGTTTAATTAAGAAGTTGACACAAAGAGACAGATGGACCTATACAGCGAGGAGGGAACTGATACAACCCATTAAATTATCTGAAAACTAGGGATGGAAGAGCAAGAATTTTTTACCATGTTAGCAAGCTGAATTTGTTCTGCAAGAAGTGAGAAAAAAAACATAGTTGTTCCACAGAAACGGCAAGATACAAGGAAGACAGAGGGAGTTGAACTGCCTCCTGGTGGCAATAACTGTTAGATAAGAGTTGAGCAAAACTAACCTCTGTTTTGTACTACCCTAAAAACCCACAGTTCCTAGATCGCTTTCCAGAAATCCCTGCTAAAGCATCATTTGTATTGTTTAAAGCTCAGAGATGTTTTGAGGTTAAGCATACTCATAAAAGATATTTGTGACTAGTTATAATTTTTCAAACATACACAATCCATAACAAGAGACATTGCTTTCTTTTAAATTTAAGTAATTTCAACTTCTGTTTGTTTAGATAAACACCTCTGGAAGTATTTCATCTGCAAATATTTCACTTTTATCCTTATTTTGATTGTAAGTTGCTTGAGTTTTTTTAATTGCTTTAGCTAATCCCTACTAGAAAGGAACAAATCATAAATTCATCAGTATATTCAGATCTGAGAAAGTATGCTGTGTTACTCCCAAATAAAGGAAAAATAGCAAGGGGAATTATAAACAGCAATATCATTCCCACTTAGGGAGGAAAAAGGAGGGATACAGAACCAGAGCATGAAGTGAATCTTTGAATGCTACTATTTAAGAAATTATAATCGGCTTACTTGTTTGCTGTCATTGTTAGAAGAAATTTCATCATCTTTTACCCAAGCATAAGTGACATAGTCATTCACATGCTTGAATGTCACCTGCAAAGAAAGTTGCAAACTGTCAGCCTTCTGAAGGACAAACTTATACTAAATAGAAAACTCAAAACTGTTAGAGACGTATTTGCTACTTCACTGAAGATCTAATTAAAACATGGTATTTTTAAAATCAAACATTTTGGAGGCATGTACCCCCAGAACCTTTAGTATCTGAGAGGATGTAAATGCTCTGTTCTTTAATCCTTCTACTGACCCCCTTTTGTTTTTGTTCTCCTTTTGACTCTTTGAACTGCAGGCATTTGGGAAGGACTATTCTTTTCCATAGCTTCTACCTACCATTTTGCTTAAATAAATCACCAGTTGCACTTAAAAGAGCATCCTACACAGAATGAAAAGGCTTGCATCCGCCTCTGCATGGAGTTAAACTCTCAGCATAAAAAAAAATATTAGCTACCAAGGATACAGGATGTTTTGCAAAATATTAGAATAGAAAATACTTCTTCCTGCCACATTCACCATCTTCATTCCAGTAAAGAGCCATGATGGACTGGTAACATCACCTTGAAAAGTCCAATCCAGTCCCAAGTACTGCTTGGGAACTCAGGCACTGCAGAATAGCTGATTATAACATCATGTTCAGCACTCCATTCACCCTCAGGTTTCAGTACGACAGAAGGAATTGATAAAAGAGGCTTCATCTAGAATAAAAAACAAGATTTACAGTAAACCAAACTCTTATTCTTTCAGCTACTCTTACAAATACTTACAAAGTTTAGAAAAAAAATGGCTTAATAAAATAAACTAGTTTTAAAGAGTTAAGGCAGGACAGCACCTCAAGGCCAAAAGTTCCTGTAACAGGTTTGTGATCACTGATGCCATAACCCATGTGGCTGATATAGTTATTCAAAGTAACAGATATTGTCTGTTCTTCTTCAGATAATTCACTTTCTTTTGATTTATGCTGGCAGAGATTCTTCACTCTCCAAAGAACTCTATCAGTCCAAGCTGGCTTTCTTTTCTTTTCACTGTAAGAGTGCAAGATAAAAGTGAAATGAGCAGAAAAAGAAGAGTTGCCAAAAAGCTATGAATACTGTGTAAAAACTACTCAAAGTTAAGATTCTCAAGTACATGTATTAATATTAGAAAGCAATCACATCCAAACTTCATTTTACAGCTCTTTACCATGCTCTACAACCAAAGTTTCCTTAATTTGAACTCAGCTCCATTACAGGAGGTAAGTTTCACAGATTTCTGAAAGAGAGGAGTAAAATGAAGGGAAGAAGGAGCATTCTCATGGGTTAGTCAAGTTTTCTACAGGAAATGATACTTTCTCCTAAAATGCACTATAAAAACATGCAAGGATATTGAGACAATATAAGATCTGCCTCAGACTTCGAATGCAGTCATTGTCAGAAAAGGGACATAATTTTTAAGGAGGATGCAGAAAGTGTTTGCATGATATTTACTTCCTTATTAAAACCTTTTAGAACAATTTGCTTTCAATAACTAAAATTGGGCAAACTTATAACTTATACTAATCAGAGATAACAGAGCAAGGTTTTTATCTAAAACTCCTCAAATCTGTACCGTAGAAACTACTGTTGCCTCATAAAAAAAGGCTGTCAGTCCCATAATGAAGAAGACATCTGTAGCCTGCAACTGTGCTATACATCAATCTGCAATCATAATTCAGAGTTTCCTTTTATACCATATCAATAACAACAGAAGACATGAGCCTTTCGTGGTTCTCTCTGTAGTGGGAGGAAGACTTAACAGCAACCCTCTGTATGGATGTATCACTTCAAATTGAAATGGAGAAAAGATCATACCCTATGGAAGAGGAATTAGAATGGACTGGATTGAATTATAAAGGTTAATGAGCAAGATGTGTAAGGAAAACTGTCAGTTTAGTAACTCTGAATATCAAAATCATCATAATCTGGAAATGCCATTTAGTTTAATGCTCAACATGCTTTTT
This sequence comes from Crypturellus tataupa, assembly GCA_034781795.1. NCBI lineage: Eukaryota > Metazoa > Chordata > Aves > Tinamiformes > Tinamidae > Crypturellus > Crypturellus tataupa. The sequence continues at coordinate 1,135,942 of JAWLRI010000482.1, read as the reverse complement.
CTTTTACCCCTTCCCATATATAGGTCTGACTCACCTATAATAAGGTGGAAAGATTTTAAATGACTGAGGGGCCATATCCCACTTACTTCAGTAATTATATAAACCGACAGATATCTTTATGAGCTGCCATATGTCTGCTCTGCTGTGCAAGAAAATACCAAAAGAACAGCTTAAGTTAATACACTTGCTACTTCAGAGAAAATGGTGCATAAGATGGGAAAGAAAAACCTCAAAGCCAAACTGGAAAAAGAAAAAGCATCAAAGATCACAAGTTACTGTGAGCTTCATTTAAAGCAAACTTGGCAAGGATGCTTAGAAGACCCAAATGCCTTGAAGTCACCCTCCAAACAACCAAATCACCTCTGCTAGCTTTAAAAGCAGGATGCATACAGCACACCTAAGTGTACTTTTTGTTGATTTATGCTGCTCCCTTTATAACTGTTCACACCCAAGAGCAAAAAGTCTTTGAATACAAATGAGTGGATTTCTAATCTTTAGTGCAACAGCAGAGGAGATCACACTGCAGCTTTCAGACAGGTTCAAAAAAATCCCTGGAGAAAATCAGCTATTATCTGATTTTCATATATTTCACAAAAATCAAATCCAAAGCTCAGGAGGTGCATTGTTTTGATTCAGAAATATTTACAAAACTATGAAATCCAGAAAATTCTCTTCTTACTTAAACCAAAACAGGGACTTCTGTTCTCTGGAAATAAAGAAAAAGATCAGTACAAAACCCCTGTTTGGCCAGGAGCTTATTCTTCCATTGAAACATGATTAATACTTAACCATAAACTTTACAGTTAGAGCAAAACATAACCCAGATATTAGGAGAGAAAAAAAAAAGGATAAATGAACTACTCTGCTTCAACAAGTGCTATCTTATTCTGTGAAACTATTCCTTCCAAATAAGAATAAATAAATAAAAAGCAGGTGTGATGATTCAGCCACTCCTACTTCCCTCACACAATCAGCAGAAACACTCATTTATTTGTGCACTGAATAAGAGTTCAGCAGCCTTAGTTAACTTGTAAATTAAGGAAAGCTTAGGTTTGCTGTGCAAAGTGATATTTACTTGAGCATCAAGTTCATTACAATATCTTAGGTCTTAAAAACACATCTTACTGCGCTTTTACCTTGTATCATATACATCTGAATAAAGGTCAAACTTGTAGGTGGGTTTAAACTGCAGAGGACCCTCTATGAAATCCTGAAGAAATGCTTCCTTCTTCTTTGCCATGTTTAACTGTAGAAATAACGTTTACATAAAGAATAGCTTTTAAAAGTAGCATTTAAAAAACAAAGCTTGAAGAATATTCAGGAAAGGAGCTGAGAGAGCATATTCAAAATAGAATCCAACCTTTCAGCAAGTACAACATATGAAAAAAAAATCAGAAGGTCCCTTTGCTATTGCCAGACAGTGGACATGACCAGTTCAGAAGCTCTGTAGCAGTTCTACACAAAACAAATTCCAAGATCAGCTTATCTTTTAAAAACTAATTGTTCAATGAAGAAAAATGAGACTAAACCAAGGTATGGAACCATTCGCACGCAATGAAGTTCACTGAAAGCTTCAGTTATACACAAGCACTTGCAATTACTATGAAACTAAGAAAAGAGCACGTCTGCAATTAATTACAATGTTCTTGACAAAGAAGTTTGAGAACAGTTAGAACCATTCCAGCTCAAAATTACTCTGAATTTGCTTTTCTTAAACAGAAAAGAGAAATACAAGAGACATCGTTAACTAATGTGTTGTGTTTGCATTCAAAAAGAGAAGAAAAGTCAACATACCTGGTCCTTTTCCCACAGTAGATTGTAACGTCTGTTATTTATCGATTCTCGGACAAAATGTATGCCATAATCTGCTATTCGGAAGTTTAGATCTCCAAACCAGAAGAGAATGCTTACAAGAAAAAAAAAAAGAAAAAAAAGAAAAAAATATATATAGCTTTACAGGACTACATTAGTACTGCCAAATTAATCATCATAGTTTAAGTCAGGCATCAAAAGTAGGTATAATTCATATAGCTATAGAAATTATCAATTAAATAAAGGCCAAGAAGCTCTCAACCAGACGCTAAAATTTCAACAGGCACAAAAATGTTTCAAAACACCACACAGACCTTTATACAAATACATGGAAGAAGAAAACAACTCCCAGGAATCACAAAGATTTTGCATATACACAGGCTCTAGCTTCTGACAGTCTTCATTTCTCCATGACATCTGCACTTTATGTGCTAACAAATTCAGTATAATGGGACATGGGAAGACACCAATCCTGCCAGACTCAGACACCAGACCTCAATCTTTCAGGTTACCATTTCCAGTCTGGTCTCCCCACATTCAGGAATTGAATGAAATAAAAGTGATGTGAGAAAAGTCCGAAGTGCAAAAAGTCACAGATTTAAAGAGTACAGCAGACAAAACCAATACAGATAGAGCAGGGTCAGAACAACTTACTCATGATCCAGGGTACTTGGAATATTCTCTTCTTCAAACTGCATTTCCAGAATTTTCTCAAAGTCATCCAACCGCTGCTCTGTGTTCTCCATGTGAGCTGGCAAATGGCAGTTCATGAAACAAACTGTATGGCCATAGAGGGACATGCGAATGGCAACTCCTCCTTTGTTCCCCTGGTAGGCAAGGTCAACAATATTCTCTGAAACTATAATCAACACTTGCAAATGCAATTATTAACATCACCTATTTAATTTTTAGTCTTGCTGTTTAGGAAGCAGTTGTGTTCATTTACATCTAAGTAAGCAGCATGAAAGTAACAATTTATTTCAGCTAATAAACTGTTGAAATATTACAGTCTGTGCAGCACAAGATTCAATTAGGCAAGACTCATACAGCTTCTCAGTTTATTCAGTTCTAAATAAGCCACTCGTTCTCTCTCCCATCACAAACCCATTTAGAGGCACACACCAACAGAAGCATCACATAAGCAAAGATAGTGCTTTACCCAGTATCCATAGAGGCCTGTGCGTGTATACTGGGTATGAATGTCCTGGATGAAAGGCAGGTGGACGTGCTTCACAAAGATCAGAAGGAGCAATCCCTGCATGCGAACAGAGGAGAGCTGCAACAGAAGCAGAAGACAGAGTCACTTCCAGGGATTACAAATCTAAGGTGACCTCAACACATAACTATTTGTTGATACAGCTCTTTAGAGGCCTTTTTTTTTCTGCTTCACCATTCCATTGTCTCTACCTTTAAGCATCCCATTCATGAAGAGACAAATCCTTGATTTTTCACCCACAATCTTAACAGCGCAAATCCACAAATCCTCCAACAACAACAAAAAGCTGTTCCAACCAAAAAAATCTTCAGTACATAACCAATTGTTCTGAAAACTAATAAAAATATATAAAGCACCACAGCTACTTGTAGGCTTGACTTGTAGAAGTCACAAGCTGTAAAGAGCTGCAACTCTTGCTGCAATGCCTGTAAAAGTTGATTTACTGAATGCTTCCAAAGTAAAAATGCTTAAGGAACACGTAAGACATTGTTTCTGCATTAAGATACCGGTATGTTATTCTTTGTGTGCGCAGAATTAACTCCAGATCCACAGTTCACTATAAAACCTCCCTCTGCATGCCCTGACTATCCAAACACAATTGATGCTTCTTTTGCTGGAACTCTTATTAATCCCACCAATTTGAAAAGCCAAATCAAGGAAACACCCTCACAGAAAAAGAAAGACTTTGCTTATGATGAAAGGAACCTCATTGATCCCAACAACCTTATGCTTTAAGAACAGATGCTCTAACTGAAGTGAGAAAACATCCCAAGGAGGGCTACACCCAACCTCAACTACATCTCTACACCCAACCTCGCCCAAGGTCACCGCAGAACAGGAGAACAGGTAACTGCTCCTCTGTCTGATGGAGCTTACGCAATGAGTCATGTGGAAAGCTGGCTCTCCTAGGTGCCCACTTTGATTTTGATCTAGCCTGCCAGGAAGGCATGTCAATGACCTGGTTCTCCTCTTATTAGAGCTAATTAAGTCTTGCTGTAAACCATTAGGTGGCAGCATCTATTCATTAGTGTATCCTAACTCTGCATTAATAAATTAGGAATTCAGTCAGCCACACATACCACAGGGAATTCATTTTAACTCTATACAGTGCCTGAATGTCATCCTGTGGCTATATTTTAAAGGTTTATCAGCAAGGACTTGTACTAAAGTGAAATATGTTTTCTTTCATTTTTTAGATTTCCAATGGCTACTTTGTTTATATAGAGAGATCAGTCTGAGGGGAAAAAAATCTGAATGGAGCTGGAGGAGACAATTTTCTTCACCGTTGAGACATGCAGAGATATAAACCGTTACCTTAATGTATCCCAGTGGTGACAGTACATTCATGAAAAAAATGCTCCAAGGATCATCAAATGCCAAGTCAGAGAGAAAATTTGTGATCCTTGAGTTCACTTCCTGTAAACTGAACACATGAAAATTACGCAAGATCATCAAGTTTTGACAGAATTCATATAACCTTATACACAAACCACAACATTATGACAGATCTCTGTGTCCATAAGTAAATTTCTTAATGCTGTCCAGTTTTTCAGTTACAAGCAGTTTCACTCATCCACAGGTCTAACAAAGAATGTGTGTTGACCTACTCAACCAAATTTGGAGAAGGTGACTTTCACTAAAAGGTGATGCAAACCCAAAAGGGCACAGATTCTACCTAATTAGTTTGCACCAATTTCTTTAAAAGATACTGGCTTTAGACAGCTTCTCATCAAAAATATTTTTTTAATTCTTTGAGTTTAGATAGAGAAAAGGTATTTTGTGTTTTGTCACATGAAACAACTTCAGAAATGAGAGAAGAGTCCCTTGCTATAGATCATCTCTGTTGTTAACTCTAGCCTTCATCTTCTACAGTGATAGTATTAAGCCCCCTCCTGGGAGATGATTCACCCTGCATAGCCCTCCCCAAGATGCTGAAATTTATATATTTTGCGATAAACTTACAGAGTAACTTGTTTAACATCTACTTACCCAATAACATACATATCCATAGCTGGACCCAGTGAATTGAGCTGAAGTAAACTAGTGACATCCGGCGGTGGAGAAGCTGTGCCCACATTCCAGGTAACTATGTGCAGCCTACAAATGAAGGAGAGAAAAAAAGTCACACAACACCAATGCTAGAATTCAAATATAAGTAACCTGAAGAGCATCTAACCTCCCTAATCAAATTTCTGTTAACAGAAAACAAGGATTTTCTGTCATTACTGGTCAATCAGAAGTTTATTTCTTAGTATAAAAAATAACAATAATCTATTGAAAACCTGAATTCTTGCCACTTGTCCTTGAGCTTCTTGCCCCAGATAAGGAAAGCTTCATCTAGTGTGCGTGCCACTTTTTCATGAATTTCATCATCTGAGCTGATGTCCTCCACGCAAGCCATGAGCTGGGCTACCCGCTGCCGGAGGTGCAAGCGGCTGCTGGAGCCCGTGCTGCTGAGGCTGGCGGAGCGGCTGCGGAAGCCGTGCGGGCTCTCCAAGTCCTGCAGGGAGAGGCCTGGGGAATCCTGAAGAGCATCCTCGCCACTGAACGATGCCATTTGCTCAGGAGAGAGCAACTATATTCCAAAGGACTGATGCATTAAAATCCCAAGCATAAAGAGGCGATTTGTCTGCGGGCCTTGAAGATCAAGTTTTCACTTGCGCGAAATTCAGCGCTGCTTCTAACCAAACAGGACAAATGCAGACGCAGCAGTGCTGAAAAACTGCAGCACTACCACCACATTCAAGAGCCTGTTACAAAAGCTGCACACACTGAATCATTTTTTCCTAGTAGATTTAATGTGATTAATTCTATAAGCTTGTTTTAAAAGAATTTATTGTTGATGTGAATCAATCATGTGCTTCCATCCGTAGGTTAGCAGAAATATAATCTCCAGCTTCCAAGCGTACAAACACTCAGTTCTGTCCAAAACCAAACCAACCAACTGCTCCATTCAAGTGTTCGCCACAGAACTTATCCACTGTTTTAAGATAAAAAAAAATATCTTTTTTATTTGATTTTATTTTCTATATCACAGTTTCTAAAAACAAATTCACTTTACACTTTTTGTGTAAAGGCCTTATAAGCATTGCTACACAATTAAATAAGTAATCTCTCCAATATCCTCCTTATTTTTATCCCCTCAAAAATCAAGGGTCTGCTCAAGGTGACACAAAGTACAAAGAAAAACAGGAAAGTGACACTGCATCCCAAACTAGTTCAGTGATTCCCAATTTCTCTCAACAATTATTTTTCCTTATAAGACTACACTGACGTTAACCAAAAGCTACCACAAGCTGATCCTAAAATACATTTCTAGAAGAAGAAAAGGATTTGGGCTGCAGAAAAGAGATGCATTTCAAAGAGATGCATTACTTGGGAATTCTCTCCAATCAGCAATTCCTGAAGATAATTACCCAAGGAGACAAAAGTCAAATAATACTGAAGTCAGCAGTCATTACCGATAGAAATTAAACTCCCCCAATACCTACGCTACTAATACAAATACAGGCAAAACTACAGTGCAATTTACACCTGAAAAAAAAAAAAAGAAAGAAATTCAGAAGCACCCTCAAAGGTTGCAGGTTATGATCGTGTCTGCACGAAGGAATTAGCAGTGTGGGATGTGTGTGGTCCTGCAAAGCACAGGGTGCATTTGGAGTCCTCGGTTTCCGTAATTACTCAAGAGCAGGGAACTTTTTTTAGGCCTGTAGCGTCATCTCAGCACAACGTCATGACCGCTAGGATACCTCTAGGTAAACACGACGCTTATTGCTCTCGTTTTTATCTCTCATTATGGAAAGCTGCTCGCGCGCTGCACACGCAGAGGCCTCCTCGGATCAGAGCTCGCAAGCGGGGACGCCGCGGTTTATCAGCGTGGAGGAAACAACGTAATGATGAAAATAATAATAACGGGAGGGGGGAGAAAAACACTGACGCCTCCGTGCTCTGCCCTCCCGGCTACAAGCGGGGAGTCGAGGCCCGGCGCTGGACAACAAGTCTCGGGGCTCTCCGGGCAATGCGAGCCCCCCCGGGGCGCTGCGATGGCGGCGCTTTCCCCTCAGAAAAGCGGCTTTTCCTGCCCGTTTCATGTGACCGCGTAACGCGGCCGATTAGGTCTCGCTAATTCCCGGCCGTTACGTCAAGCTGCCGCCGCGGCACCGAGCAGCCGCCGCCGCCGCCGCTCACCTCAGCTCCCGGGCGCCGCAGCGCCGCGCCGCCTCCATCCCGCCGGCA
>JAWLRI010000482.1:1117511-1128381 GCA_034781795.1 Crypturellus tataupa | reverse complement strand
CTCTCCTTGCACCACCCCCGGAACCCCCCTTTTGCACCGCCCAGCGCCCCCCTTTGCAGCCCCCGCCCTTTTTCCAAGCCCACCTTGGTGCCCTCGGAACAAAGGAGGCGGGCGCGTGCGAGCTCGGTCTAGTTATTTTATTAGATTTTGTTTCCAATATGCCTGTATTGGAAGATTAGGAGACAAAAAAGGCACAAACTCACATTAAAGAAACGACGAGATCATCTAACCCATTCTACAAAGTGTGTCGCCAAAGGAAAGAGCACGAAGAACCGATGAGAACGAGGCGGGGGGGAGCCGAGCGGCGGGCGGCCCCGGCGACACCGAACTCGGGCGCCCGGAGCCGCTCGCGGCACAACCAGCGCCCCAGAGCAGAGCAGAGCCCAGCGGGGAGCCCTCCGGAGCCAGCGGGGTTTGGGGGCCGCGCGGAGCCGAACGGCTCCGGGAGCCGAGCGTCACGACCCGAGGGACCCATGCGGGACGCGGCTATCCCAAGGCTGAGGGATGCTTTCACTTTGGGTCGAATCGGGAGCAGAGCAAAGAGGGGAAAAACACAAGTTCAGGCTGGAGTTCCTGCCTTATTATTATTATTTTTTCCCCCCCTCCTGTTTTTTCCACTAATCAGGAAAGCTTTATGTAAAAGCTCTTACTCTGAAAACAGAGGATCAGCGAAGGATTGCACGGTGGAATGCTACAATCTGCTTCCACGGCGATTAGTGTCATCGGGCAGAAAGCCTCTTGGATAACAGAAATTTCAAGAACAAACGTGCTGTGTATTCTCGAGTTGCCCTCAAGTGCAAGAATCCCTCAAAACGCAACCAACAAACGCGAACAGAAGTCAGTGCAGAAATCGTCAGCTAAAAATATTGCAAACTGAAAGAACTATTAAGTGGGGCCTACACTCCTAAAATACTTCTTGGAACACCTACAGAAGAGGCCGTGAAACGACATCCTGGTCCCAAACAGCCTTGCAGATTAAGATTTTAGTATCTTCACCTATTTTACAGGAAGTTTGTTTTACCTCTGCCTGGTGAGTGTGCTAAAAATCCCTCCATCCCTCCCACCCCGCAAAACCGCCTGAGGTCACTGAGAAGAGCCTGCCAGAGTTACTGGTACAATTCAGAGCTTATTGCACTTAGACATGAGTAAGGCAAAATAACAAACAAAAAATAAAATAAAATAAGGGATAAACTGCCCCCTCCCCAGTAACCAAGAACCATCCTCTCCCTCCAGAGCTTCAATCATCTCTCATTCTAGAAACAGTTCAGACCCAAGCAAATATTTTTCAGCACGGGCTGGGGCTATTTCAGGGTTTCCTGCTTGCAGGAAAGGGCTGAAGGAGTCAGACGCATTAACAAGTGCCCAAAAGACTCCTTGAAAGTGCAGATACACCCATGTCTGCGTTTGGCATTCAGTATTTCCCATCAGTGCCACCAAATACAGAAGTGGAAAATAAAGTGATGCCTGTGGTGGGGGGTGTCAAACACTGGGCCTGATGCATAAGCAGAGAAGTTAGGGGGGTTTTCATAAATATTTTTTAAAAGCACTTTTCTTTTTGATTCTGTTCTGCTTATTTGATTGTCTAAAGCTGATACAACATAAGGATAGGTACAGAAAGAGTTAAAGAGTCCATTAAATACCCAGAGCTGTTCTCATTGTTCAACAGCATCCGTTGTAACTTAGAAGAACCGACAGGAATCCTACAAAACAGCTGCAGGTTTTGGTAAGCTGCTGTTCTACAGAAGGAAACAGCACGTTTCAAGTCAGTCTGGCAATGGGGAGAATATTATTGCTGAGCAGAACCACCGCCCCAGGCACCTGAATGCGATCAGATACCAAGACTTTACTTAAACACTAGCTTTGCTACGTTCTAATTTGTCTGGAAGAATCACATTATTATTAATCGAAATATTTCTAGCTTGGTGTGCTACGCTAAGGACTGGGGTGCTACTAAAGAAAGAGTGAGGAAGTTGCAACATTTGTGAAGGGAGTTTTTACAATGATTTTCTACGACTGACACACGAAGCTAAAGGACAACACAGGCTAGAGGGACCACAAAGGGATCACTAAACTGAAACTCCACAGTTATGTGCAGAAGGACCTAGCATGGGGATGCTGAAAACAGCTTCTGCTCAGTCTTTATTCCGTCTTAGCAGGTGAGTTGAAGTACTGCCGTGCAGAAGCCACGTATCAGCATGTTATTCATTGCAGACCAAGAACTGTATCTGGCTACTCCTGATTATGCATTTAGATTAAACGCTGTTAAATTTGTTACATCGGGAGCAAGGTCAGAGCACAGAATTTTGCGGCATAGTTTTGCATTCTAAAATATTGACTGTTTCCCTCTCCAAACAGACTTTCAAAGAATGGTGAAGGGCTGGGTAGAAACAAAGGTGGCAGTTTATCCCGGTTGAAAGAAAAAAAAAATCTAAGTCACCACATCACAAGACTAGTTTAGCTAAAAATGACACTTGGAAATCAAACAGGGCCACATGGAAATTGGTCTGAACACAATGAAAAAAAAAAAAGGAGGGAGGAGTCGTAAATACAGCGATCTCTAAGTCACACGTCTCCAAGGAGCTACCTCCTTCATACACGTGCTAACATTGGAGTGCTTAGTACCAGACAGTCTATTTGCTCACAATATTAAAGGGCATCTAGAATTAGCTAAGGGAGATTTAAAATCGCCTGCCGATTGGATATAGAAAGGCTTGATCCAGAGATGGTCCATCAGTCAAGAGTGTGGATTCCCCAGGCCTTCCTGATGACTGTCTTGCAAACTAAAACAGAGAGACAACAGGAAAACATTTCAGAACCACTTTGGAAGCGTGCCAGAAGTGTCAGATTGAACCCTCATAAAGCAAATGCTTAGACACACGGCCTCCAGTGCAGTGCTACACATGTTTCAGCCCTAATCCAAGGCAGAGTTTCCAACAGAGACTGACAAACACGAATTGCAACTTAAATAGCCCAGCAATTCAGAGGCCACAGCAGAATTGTGAAGACCATCAAGTGACTCTCTAAAAAACTAGAGTAAATGAGGAGGAAACTAAATAGTTCACATTTTGTTAAAAAAATAAAGTGTATTTGGTTGACTTTGGAAGGTGGTAAGATTTCCCCTCCATGTTCTTCTCTTACCACCAAATAACCACTAATTTATAGAGCACCTGTAGGGGCAAACAATCAGTCCCTGATAAAACTGGGATTAGGCCCCATTCTTTCCAAGAACAGCCAGGACTGTGATTTACTGCCTTGGAAATGTTTTGGACTCGGAATTCTCATCTCTATGTAACATGAACAACCTTTTCTTTCTTGCCCCTACTCACTTCCCCAGCATCACATTTAAAAAGAAGAAACGAACAAAAATCTCCACACCCAAATCCTACCCACCCTCTCCCAAAGTGCAAATCAAACCTGATTATATGAATTAACAGAAAATGGTTTAACATTCTCAGCACTGCTTATGTCACCATCAAGTGTGCTGTCTGGAACAGAGCTTAGGGGGTTAGTCAGCAAGGGCAAATTCATATATGCTCTCCAATATGACAGTCCCTCAACCCCCGGGCTAGCACACTCATAATAAAATACATGGAGTTAAAATCTTTAAAACTCTCCTCTCATCCTTCTTCCCCTTTGATGGGTTAGCTCTGATGCAGGCTTTGGTCCATTAATAAATACTATTAACAAATGATATTCCAGAAATACATTCAAATGGTACTATCTGCAAGTCCAACTAATTCCTTATGGATTAACAAAAGTTTTTTTGCAAGTCACAGAAACGGGCACATGCATTATGATGAAATAAAAATAGCAGTGAAGTGCATAAAATGTTCTAACACATCTTACTTCAACTTTCAGCTCAAATATTGCTTTAGAATAATTCTGAAAGAAGACAGTAAATTCACTCACTGACTTACCAGCAAAACAGGTTTATTATCAATTAATACTACAGTTTGACTAACAGAAACTACAAATGGGATCATTTGTCCAAAATGTATTTGTCTTAAACAGAGCAATGAGTTTTGTCAAACGCTCAGTACCTACAGTGCACAAGGAAGAAGTCACTTTAGTCATCTGCAGCCGTCATTCCTTTCACTGGATCTTTTTCTCTCATCTGAAAGAGGAAACACATATCAAATATTGATTCTCACGTGATGTTATTTCAAACTCTGTTGCTGTTGAACACGTTAAACAATCTTCTTTATGTAAGTTCTTGTTTATATCTCAGTATTGCAAAACAGTTCTTGTGAACCTGCATATCTAGACACCACTTTTGGTTAAGCTGCAGGTCTTCTGACAATCTGTAACCATTGACCAAAGAGCAGAATGTGAAACTAATGAAACTAATAAAACATGAAACATGAATGTGAAACATGAAACGAATCCAGTACCTTGAAGCACCAGGTGAGGGTGGGTGCAAAACACCTCCAAGTCACAGAACTATTATCTCCTTAACAGCAAATTCAAGTTTCTCAGAGCTAAAGAATGGTTTTAGCAAACTGATCTTTGGAAATTTCCAATGACCATCCAGCCAGTTTGGGTTAAGAGAAGATTAAGTGATAAATGAATCATCAACACTCGTACTCTGTATTACCTATGTGTCAATGTATTTATTGACTCAAAAACAAATGCAAGGAGAAACCCATAATGATTAGGAGATACCAGAACAACTAAGTCAGAGCAATCACTGAAACCACAAGCAGCATGACCTAAATAGCAGGAGGACAATATACAATATGCTGGGACAATGGAACAGCCTTTCCTCTCTTCAACGTACTGGTCGGAAACATTTTCTTACACAACCCACACCTGCCCTGCTTTTCCACTCACCTCATCCAGCTGTCTCTTGGTCTCCTCCTCCATCCTACGGATGTCCTCCATAGTCAGATCAACCCACTTATCAAGCCAGCAAAAGAGCTGCCGATGGAAGTTTGTGAAGAGACGCTTTTCTTGCTGAAAAAGAAGGAGGAAACATGATGTAAGATCATGTAAAATGATGTAAAAATCATATTTCATGTAAAAATGACGACAAAGCAATTAATATGAATCTAACTAGGCCATAACAATTCTTAGAGAAGAGTACCAACCAGCTCCCTGACATATCTTTCTATAGATCTGCTAGAACTGGAACTAGCTCAGTTTTACTCTTTCAGGAGAACATCTAGAGCCATGAATCTCTAAAGAAACACTTTTTTCCCAAGCCTAGACAGCAGCCTGCACATTGAACGAATTACTGAATGCTTTAGACATATCCTTTGACTCAACAATACTGTTCTCATTCAATATAGCATTCAAGGCTTGGTTTACTTAAAGCACGATGTTAAGACTGAAGAAGCACAGAAAAGGAGAATCAAAATAGAAACTGTTTTCAAATAGCCTTTGCCTTGCTAAACACTAGAGGCCAGCAAATGTAAAGCACTGAAATGCACCTATCTTCCCTTTCTCTTTTGCAGTGATTTGAAACAAGTCTAAACTTGTTTCCAGAGATGGAAATCTTTCAGTGGTAGTAACTAATGTGCACAAGCTATTCCACGTTACAAGCAATTTATTTCCATTTTATAGGAGATAAGCTAGGCAAGATCATTATTAGATAAAGGTATGCAATTGGTCTTGGCAGGTTTTCATTAGGGAAGGGCAATTCAGTTCTACAGTTATGATTTTCCATCTGATAAGTTGGTCTCATCAAAAACACTTGATTACTTTGATTTGTTTATTACAAATAAAAACATCTTTCCAGGATATCAATTATTCACTTTTCATACGATTTTTCTCTCTCCTCCCCGCCTTTTTTTTGAACACTTTTTTTTTTTCCAGCAGATGACTGGAAAAGGAAAACATGAATACGGAGGGTTAAACATGCCTTAGCTCCTCATCTTTGCCCAAACTGCTCACTTACCTTCTGTATAAAGTTCTCAACTTTGTTTTGCAGACCCCACCACTTGAATTTGACTGTTACCAGTTTATAAGCGCACATGTATGGACAATCCGTCTGCTTCCCCAGGTCCTTCTGCAAAGATATATTTACATCGGGACTCAGGTCAAACTTTTCCAGGAAAGTGGCTCCTCCTGTCAGTATCATGGTGTCTTTCTACAGTGCATCACAATCATCATTCATTCTTACACTTTTAATATCTTTTGGCAAGTTTTGTCACCTTTTTGCTCACTCCCTTTTCCAGAGAATCTAAAAGTTTGATGCAAGCAGCTTGTAGTCATTGATGGCCTTCCCTGCATTTTGAGAATGGACTATTTCTTCCTATTTTTTGTTCTCCATTTTTCCTCCATTAAATCCATTTCCTTCAGAATCCTCACCCTTATGCCATGGTTACTTAACTTCCTTAAAAGTCTTTTGACAAAGTCCCTAACCAAGAAAAAACTGGAAATCCATATAGATATTTATCAGCTGGCTCATCCACATGATAATCAAAAATGTGGAGAACTCCACAAGGTTTGAAAGGCAGAATTCCCCACATCCTTTTACAGAAACCAGATTCACTTTTCCAAGCAGATGTACAGTACTTTCATCCCCTATTACAGTTCCAACTAGGCTTGCCTGCTAGAAATCAGAATTGAATACCCGTGGCTCCAAAGATCCCGCCCAGAGTCCCTTTTAGAGAACAGTAACATATTCACCATCTAGACTCTTCATATACCAAAGGTTTAAGTGAAAGGTTAAGCACTGCTGCTCATAACTCAGCTATTTCATTCTTGAGTTCCTTTAGGTGAGCTCTTGGACTGAACACCAGACAGTTCTAGAAATTCCTTTGAATTTCTCTTGTTCGTATCAAACTTCCACTTTCTTTAATACGAGAACAGATCACCTGCTGAGTTCTGTGTTTCCTGCTACAGAAGCAGATTCAACATCTTACACATCTCTCTCTCTGGTCCCAAGCAATTCAGCCATACTTCAGGCATGCAAACAGATAGCGTTACTGAACTCATGCAATTCACACCTTCCAGTTGGGACCCAGAGGTCCACGTCCAGTCTTCACAGATTTAAATTTTGCTGGATCTTCCTCTGCCTTGTAATCCTGTTGGATGGATGCACAAGACGAAACACAGGTTATCCTAGTGTTACCCAGCTGCCCACTGTCACACAGGAGATATTTTCTTGGTGAGAGAAACCGCTAACTCAGTTCTCAAGAGCTGCTGTTTTCACTTGGACTTCACCATTAGCTCAGTTTTTTTTAAAAGAAATATATTTCACCCTCCTGTGGTCCATCCTAGATCTATGTGGGGAAGTGGCATCAAAATGATGCGACTTTTGTACAGAACACTTTGGGATAACACTATTGGACCTATAAACTCCCAGAATATTTAATTTTTCCTCTTATTCTTCAGGGGCTAAAAACAGCTGCTGCATAAAATACCTGTGCTGTCTAGGGCAGCAGCATCAGGCAATTTTCATAGCTGCTGTATCAAAATGATGCTCACATACTGCATAGGGCAGAGAAGTAGAGTCAATCTCACAATATCACCAAAAATAAAGAGACATTAGTTATGCCCCTCTACTGAATGGCAAATACAGTTTGTAGCATCCTCCTCTTCCATGTTAGATTAAAACCAGGGTATGCAGTCAAGTCCAAACCCCACTTCAATTAAAATGGACTCAAATCATCATCAACTTACTGTCAGAAGCATCTCCAAGCGACCTCAGCTTGCGCTCTCAGAGCATTTAGTTCTGAATAGTCTGTATTTGCACACATGTTTTACTACCTGCCTAGCTTGTCAGAATGAGATGCTACTTGCATTTTGCAAATCCATATTTATTGGAAAGAGAAGCCAAAATAAGTACTACTTTTGTTTAAATGGCAAGGCTGTGATTGAGAATATGTAAATTAGTCAAGTTCAAACTGCACCAGAAATACCAAGTGGTGGAACTCAAACACACTACTTCCAGGGAGGGTTTTTCTTTTTCAGTATAGAAATATCCCTCATTGTCCTACAGCAACTGCAGTGCTTCTTAGAAAAGAAGATTAGCTATGAGATACGAGACACCATAGGTGAGCTTCAAAAGAGATGCTGTTGAAAATTCTGTATGGAAAGGGCAATGCAATGCTATCCAGCTATGTATATACATTGTCTACACACACTCTAAAGCTAAGCAACATTTTAAATATACATTTTATATATATTTACATTTTACAGTCTTGATATAGGCTCTTAGAACAGCTTTCCCTCCATCTAGCTTCAACCATGTTAAGGAGCAAGGAAGGTTGGAGAAAGGCATTCCTCAATGTCCTCTTATTTGTGACCACCCTCCTAAATGCATTTGTGTGTTACCCCTTTTTAGCACGAGGCTTCCCCACCCCAGGGAGTGCTTACCCACCTACCATACCTTGGGAAGTACTTGACTCCGATCAGCAATATCTATATAAATAGCTTCTACATTCTTCCATACATCTGGCTCCAGTTTATGAACCTGCAGGGAAAACGCAAGACAAATGTAAATGATTCAGCTACAGAGCACTCGTGTGACAGTAAAAAACAGATGGAGATGCAGACACCCACTACTCCCCTTCTAGGGACAGAGCAGACATACAGTAAAGCACAAGCCGAGATCTTCTAAGTAAACAAAGGTGCTCAAACAGCACTGGCATTTGGGGAACAGTTTTATTCAGCATATATGAGGAAGCAACGAGAGGAATTTTTACTAGGCAGAGTTTCTGCCTTGCTAGGGAAATAAGCATTTTGAATCCTGGAACACTGAGAATAAAGAGGGTTTTGCACAGCAGTTCCCTAAGCTAGCAAGGAAAGCAGTTCTGTGGCATTAAAGAGATAGATAAAGTATGTGACAGAAGTACTTACATTCTCTTGTGTTCCAAGATCTGATTTATGCCAGGTTTCAATTTTGATCAGGAAATCATCCTTCATATACTCATTCTGTCATTGAAATAAAGCTTCTGGTTATTCTTGGGAAACAGAATTTGTCTTGTTATTAGCTAGATAAGCAGCAGCAAAGTCAACTCAGATTTGACCATTATAACTTGATTGGGGTTTCAGGGAACTTCAGATTTATCTGTAAACATGGGAGTCGCTTTTAGGAAAGTTATCTGATCACTAAGTGCACAAAACCAAATAAACCACAAGTTGTTCACTGGGCAAAACTCCACTGTTTCAGTGAAATGTGGGAGGAGGAGTACCACTATTTAGAATTTAGAAGGAGTAACGTAAGGCAAATATGCAGAAATCAGCTTTTCAAGAAGAATATTCACCTAGCACTGCATAATGTTTGGATGCAACTCTTCAAATGAAAAACAGTATCAAACTGATACGTTGACAGCTACTGTGCAAGAAGGGACGGGACATGAAGCACAGTTCTGCCAAGCAAGCAAAAAAACCCCTGTCCATTCCCAGTTATTACCGTGGTTAAAAAAAGACTTCCAAAGGTAACTCTATCCTCCCTCAAGGTAGTACAAACAAAAACACAAGCCAGTGAAACACTTGGCATGGAAAAGGGAAATATCAAATTTAGAAGGCAGATTACTCAGAGGGATATAATGATAGGAACTTTCTTTTAATCTGTTTATCTGAGCAATGGTACATTCCAGCACACGTAAAGGCTGCAGTAAGAGATCTGTGTCCCTCGTTACAAGCTGTTCGTGGAGGTGCTGCAGGTGAGAAGGGGCTGGGAGTTCAGCTGATCTTACAATGATTCACAATTACAATGATTTACAATTTCACACATTGCAAACGCTTGCACAGGTCAGCAGTAAAAACAATACTTACTGTAATAACTGGTCCAAGAAATCGGCACATGAAAAGAAAGAGATACAGTACTTTAGTGAAAAAAGAAGGCATAACAACCATCATCCTCCTCCCACTGCCAGCAAGACAGGGACAATTCCAGCTTCCCAGGGAGCTGCTGATATTACTGAAGAAAGAAACTCTAGAAGTCTGTTAAAAATAGCCAACTTTGCCCCATTCTCCTCTGGAAATTCTCAGAATTGGAGAAACCCAGAGGAGCAGCAATTAATTATGTACTGCCACTTCTGCTCTCTGGACTCCAGCCAGCTGGATGAGAAGATGGAATAAGTTTGTTCAGCTGGCAGCATTTTACCAATCCTTTCTCAGCTTGCAGATAAGAAACCTCTCCATAGTTCTGAAGCAAACACATGCTGGACTTCAGGCCAGGGCAGACCTCATCACTCCTGCACGCAGTAACCAGACCCTCTGCATCTCTGCTGCTCATGGTAACTGAACTCCCTGGGTAGTAAGGCTCAATTATTCAACACAGAAAATCAATTAAAGATCCTATAACAGTCGCCATGGGTTCTACCTGAGCCTTCAGAGCACGTTAGCAACTCCAGTCTAGTCTTAGAATAAGGATGTCTGTGGAGCTAGAACAAACCACCAAATTTAACTGTAAAACTTAACAGGAGGGCTCCATGAAGAAGCAATTTTGTTTTAAAGGTATTGTTATATATTGTGAATTTCCCATCCAACATCCTGTTGACAGAATCGTCCCTTTAATATCCATCATGGAAAACCAACTGCTTTAATTGCCTGGGCCTTAGGCTAGCCTAAACCCCTCAGTTTGAGCATTGCTTTTTACAGAGGGCTGATTATTTCAACCGACATGGGTTTGTGGGGGAAAGGGAAGAGCAGAAGCAAGCAGAGCCTGGGTCATTTTTTAAAAGACTTGATTTCCACTCAAAGAACATTGCATTATTTTATGCAGGGAGGAGTTTCTTTCCTACTATTCCATATGAAATACCGGGTAAGCCAGCAATAATTAAAAACTAGAGCCTTGCCATGACAGAGTGCTTTCCATTACTAGGCACCACAAGAGCTGTCTTTCTCTAGGCATGTGGAGGACAAGAAGGTGCTCAGGACTAGTCAGCATGGATTCACAAAAGGGAAATCATGCTTG
>JAWLRI010000482.1:1066050-1093242 GCA_034781795.1 Crypturellus tataupa | reverse complement strand
GGCGGGGAGTAGAAAAGAGGGTTGTTTATTGAGCCACGACGGGGACAGAGCGAGGGGACGCGGCGGGGCGACGCGGGGGGGCTGTTGAATATCAACATCACTAGGGAGGGGGCACGCGGCGCTAGGCGTAGAGGTCCTCGCGGTCGGCCGAGTAGACCTCGCCCTCCTGCAGCAGCGCGAAGTTGAGGAAGTGCGAGGGCCGGTGCACCTCGTGGTAGAACTCCTTGGGGTTGGCGAGCTGCAGCTCGTACTTCATGTTGGGGTCGTGGCGCACGCCTGGAGCGGAGGGCAGAGCGGCCGTGAGCGCAGCACCCGGGGCACCCTCCATTCTGCCCCTCTTTCCCTCCCATAAACCATCCCCATGGGGGCTGTTCCAGCCCAACTTCTCTTGCAATTCATCAAGCTCCTGCAGGCTCGGAGCAGGACCTGTTCCTCCCTGGAGCAGCCCCACTAGACCCTGCACCTCCCCTTCTCATTACTGACAAAAAGGGGGACATTACAATCCAGAAACACCACAAGTCTCACCTGATCTCTAGGACTTTGCTTTTCAATGCCTGAAGTGCCCACTGCAATATCCCAATGCCAGTATTAAGGAAGGGTTATAATCGCCCTAGCTTGTCACTCCGAGGATGGTAGACCTTAGATCTTGGTAACAAACCACCCTCAAGAGCTATTTCTTTCTCCCCTCCCAGCAATACCCAGAACAGGCCTGTTGCCTCCCTCCTTGTCCCTGGCCCCAGCTCACCCATGAAGTTGTAGTTCCAGGAGCCTTGCGCTGGAACCATGAAGAAGCCAAGGAACCGGTCCGAGAGCAGCATCTGCACCCTCTCGTAATGGGAGGGCAGGTAGCCCTTGGGGTTGTTCCCTTTGTCCGTGTTCTGCCTGCCCCACTCGTAGCCGCTCGGAGTCAGTTTGTAGGCTGTGAGCGTGCAGGAGCCGGGGGTAAAACTGAGCAGAGAGAAAACAGAGGGAGACATCACGTTAATGCGGGAAAGAAGGGAGACGTCAGGAATGAGGGAACGCTCCTTTTCTCACACATTTGTAGTTTGAGGCTTCACTGCATTCTCAAGAGCAGCAACCTCAACCCCACCGAGTAGTGTGGGGGATTCTCCCTTACCTGCAGGTGATGATGATGGTCTTCTCCCCATCCCAGGACGGGTTGTCAGCCATGACTTTGGCGTGGGTGGTGACATCTTGTGGTGAGAGCTGAGGGGACTCGTTGGGTTGGGTGTGAATCCAGCCCAAAGGCTCCATTTCCTGAAAGAAAGATGTTTTATTAGAGAAAAAATAAAATACATTTATTAAAAGATTGCTTCAAGTACGGCACAAAGCACACAGGGACTAGAGCTTTTTTTTTTTTTTTTTTTTTTTCTTCCCATCTGAGCTCAAATCAGGAAGAATTAAGGCCAAGCCCTTATAGCCCAACATCTCTAACAAAACAAGGGGAGGGCTAAAGACACAGGTCATGAAGACGAGCACAACAGAGCTGTGAGTGTGCGGGTGAGAGACCTTGCCACGTCTTTGGGATCCCAGAGCGGATAACCTGGAGCAGAAGCTGGACTCACCTTGAGATACTCGTGCTGGGGCAGCTGGCCTGGCAGGTGCACGGTCTGGTGCGTTCCCCACTGCGGCACCATCACAATGCAGCGGATCTCCTTCACCTGGGGGTTATCCGGAGGGCTCACTCCATACAGGTAGCCTGCAATCTAGAAACACAAACTCACACTTTACAAGGCCCTACGAGACCTTCCTCTAAGACTTCCTCATCTTCCATGGCAGTGAGGAGTTGGCACCACAAGCTTTTAGTTCCTGAGGCAAGTTACCTGCTAGCCAGCAGGAACCTGTTAGAGAACACCCTGGTCTTAGTTCTAGCAGTTTCTACCCAAGCCAGGAGCCTTCAGGGCTTGGCTAGAATTTAAGTGTGCTCAGCCCTAACACTGGTGTCCACCTCCAGCACAAAGCTCTCCACAGACAGCAGCAAGCTCAGCCCTGAGAGAGTACCAAGCTCTACAGCCCCCAGGGAGCCGCCCATCCAGGACTGGAACGTGCCCGAGCAGTGGGGAGTCCAGCTGGAGCAGACTCATTGCACAGACTCACCTGGGCCCGCAGATCTGAGATGCAGATAAATTTCTTCAAAACATTCTTTGGAAGAATGTAAGTATAGCCCGTTTCCTTTATATCGTCGGATGAAACGTAGATGTGGTTGGTTCTCAAGTGCAGGTTGGCAGCAGAAATTGCTCTGCGAAGAGAAGACAATTGTCAGAGGGTTCTGCCTTCCTGAGCACTCCGATCTTTTCTACCATACAACAGCCCCAAACTGCCTTCCTACCTGACTCGCCACTCAGTCTTGGAGGAGAAAGTTTGGGTTTCATAGTTGCTGGTTGTCGAGGTGATTATTTCATCCCCGTGTTTGTTAACGGTACGGGTCTGCGTGGCTGTCAGTTGAGACTGCTCCTTGGTTTGCTTTTCAATCTCTGCAATCTGCTGCCTCTGCTGGGATGGGGCAGAGATCTCCATTCCCAGGATAATATCTCGGATCTCTGACTGCGTCAGGGATGCAACGTTCACACTGAAAGAGAAAAATTCACCTAAATCAGCCATTTCAACATAAATTCTGGACCCTTCTCACCAAGGCACAAGCTCAGAAACAAACTCAGGGCAGCAGGGCAAACAAAACCACAGCATTTTAGCAGAGGAAGGACCAAATCACATGATGTAGAGATTAGAAAAGATACAGTGCGGATATTTTTATCTGCCTTGCTAGAAAGTGGTTAACTTAATAAACAGTTTCCATACAAAGATGATAATTCTTTGCCAAAGGCTTCTGAAAACCTTACGCTCTCTCTGAGGAGCCCTCTGAGCAGCCTTCAGAGCAGAACAGAAAGGCTGGCAGTTTTTTTGCAGCAGGTCACGGACTTACTTGTTCTTCTTGCCATAGTCAGCAAGGATCAGATCTTTCAGCTGCACCTCCACCTTGATCCATTCTTCATCCGTCAGGGTTGGCCAGATATGGTGAGGCTCCGTTATGGTCGTCTTGTCTGGTTTCAAGATAACTTTGGCTCGATCGTTATTGACGTGTAGCGCCCGGAGAATCAGAATCAGACGCGAGAATGCCTAGGAGAGGAAAAAAGATGCAGCTAGTCAGGAAAAGGAAGGCTTGCATACCATGCCCTAGTACTCCTCTGTTTCAACACCCCAACAAGAGAAGCCCAAGAGGATTCAATCTGAAGGAAAGCCCAGACCCAGGTCAAGTGTTAGGAGCAGGGTTTCCTGAGCAAAGATTGGAGAGGGATGTCCAAATCCTTGGCTCTTGTTTCATGCCTCAGTGGCAAAGTTAAATGCAGCCTAGACCTGCTGTCCTTACCGTGTAGGAAGAGATGGTTTTCAGCCAGTCGTCGTAGAGGTTGAAGAGAACCATCTGGGGTTCAGTAGCCTTCAAGATGAGATCACCAAACTTTTCCACCTTCAGACAGGCCTGGAAGGGCAGCTGCAACTCCGAGCCTTTGATCACAATATTGGGGAAATCCAGCAAGTGCACCTGGAGTTTGAGAAGCAGAATTAATGCACACCTTTTTCAAAGCACTGTTCCCTCACAGGAACACAGAGCTTTTCTGCAATCTTCTGAAGATTTTATAGCGCCTCACAACAGTATCTGCATGGCTACCTCAAGTGGGTCCAACATGCCCTTCCGAGTCACTATGATCTGTTTAGGCTGCTCCTCCACAGGAAGCGAACGGATCAAAGCAGCCACTTCTTCAGCAGTCTTCCACTTGGCCAGCTAAAAAGCAAAAGACTGCAAAGTTAGAAGAATATCTCTACCTTGACAGCAGAGTGTCCGTGCCTCTGCAACGAGATAGCCTTAAATGAAATTCTAAAACACATGGCTTGTTTCACCCTACTGACAAGCCCAGTGTCTCCCAGTAATTGATCCCAGAGAACACCACCTATTCCTGGAGTTGAGTTTTTATATTTATATCTTTTATATTATATCTTTAGATATTTTATACTTTTATATTATAATCTCATGCTAATGCTCGTCTGAGCGCAGGTTGCATGCAAGATATCTGAATTCCCAAATTTCTTGAGTGTGTTAAAGACCCTCACAATGCCTTCTGCTCAAGTAAGTATCCCAAGCAGTCAGAGACCATTCCTAGTTCACCACCCAAGCAGAACAAGCAGCCAAGTTCTCACCTGCCCTAGACGCTTCTGTCCTGCCCACACAGATGTATGGATGATCTTCAGGAAGAGCTGCCCAGTCCTGGGATTGAAGATGAAAATGGCCCCGTTGATGGGTTTTGTGGTCAAATTTCCTTCAAAAGTCTGAGAAAATAAGCCAAAATGAAAATACAATGAGATGAATGTATCCCATCCACACACTTCACAACAGCAAACTCACTCTGCACTTTTAGCAGCACTTGTCCTCGAAATACAAAAAAAAAAAGTTCTGTGCACACTGCACAAATTTTGGTCCACACTGAATCCTAGCTTTCTGATTCACACCTCCAAAAGCACCCTGGACACAGGATATTTGTCCTTGTCCTTCCCCATCAAGCCACGGAAAGACTCACCTTGTGAATGGTCACCCTGTACACATTGGTGTCATCCACAAACCAGATGATCTGGTTGGAGAAGAGCTCCCCGTAGTTCTGGGAGGACAGGTAGGGTTCTGTGGGCTCAGACGAGTAGAGCTGCAAGCCCTTGCGGATTCGCTCTCTCAATACATACAGCGCAGGGTTCGCTTTCATAATTTTGGCCATGGCTTGTTGGATCAGAGGTTTGCTCCCCGGGAACCAGTTCCCATAAGCACTGAGCAGAAAACAAGCAGAAAACACAGTTGTTGCCATCAGCTTCCAGATGAAGAGACAACAGCTACACACAAACGTTTTCATGCAGCAGCCAGGTATCTTTCTGCCTACTGAATGTGCTACAACTCTTATGATTTCTCCTGTGGTTTCTTCAGGAGCTGGTCACCTACTGCTTTCCCCTGTGCTTCCTTTCAGTGGGAGGCCACAAACATACACATGCTACAGTGCCAGAAAAGCTGCATTTTCTCCAAGTAGTTTAGGGGAGACATCTGCTTTCTGGGACATCTCCCTTAAGTGCCCAGTGAAGGGCAGCTGCCCCTTAGTGCAAAGAGCCTTCAAACTTGGTCTGTTCTTCCACCACAGGAACAGTCTGGCAGATGTCTTCAGAAAACAAATGATTAATCAGCTGGGAGAACTGAACCATTATTACTGAGTAGGCAGGCACTGGGGAACCTGAAAGAGCTGCCTAGATGTTGCATCCCAGCCTAGTTTCTGCCATCTCACCTGATGCTCTTGCCTGGAATATGAGCCCTGTGAGAAACTGCCTGTTCAGAGACGTGCTCAAGACACAGGCACAAACTGCCAATTAGTTAAAAAGCAAACGGTGCAGATCCCACCTGTGCAAGTTGTAGGCCAGATCGATGGCGATGAGCACACCCGTGGGAGATGGGTAGATACTCATGTTGTCTGTAGTGTAGTCGAGGAACTTGGCTCTCGCATAGCGCTCGATGTCGTGAGAATCGTAATCTCCCCAGCGCAGCTGGATGTCTATCCAGTACTTCTGAGTGGTGGTGCTGTCCATCACATCTCTAAGGAAAAAAACAAGCCCCAACAATTCCATTTTGCTCCAAGCCATCCTACAGTTGCCGCACTGTTTTAACAGAAAGTAACAAGCCAATGACAAAAGATCAAGCCTGAACACTCAAGGCAGCTGCCACCTGCACGCCCTCCTAAAAAGAGGTTACACTGCCCTCTTCCTAGAGCATTCAGTTGCCGAAAATGCAGAAAATGTTGAAGAGAAACCCTCAGTCTATGGGGCAGTTGCAGGGTTAAACAACAAAGTTAACAACTTCTCTCCCATGATGGTTGTGTCCCTTGGCAAATGTCTGCTAATAATACAGATGAACTGAATGTAGCATGGGTGCAAAGTGAGCCACTCCACTGTGACTTCAAGACAGCAAAAATACTCAGTAAGGCTTCCTAGGAGAAGTGTTTAGAGCTCCTGAGCTGTGACTCAGGAGAAAGGACAACTGCAGGAGGCAACAGCAGAAAAGGTTCTCTTCACATTTTGCAGAAGACAGTGCTAGGTGGTGCTGCAACCATCTACATAAATGAGCTCTGCAGTCTACCAGCCATGACTCTGTCCTCCTGTGTCCTTAAATCCTACGTGCTGAGACAAGGGCTCTGGCTCAGCATGACAGGCTCAGCAGCTCTGCAGCAGCAAGATCAAGGACAGAGAAAAGAGAAACACTCACTTGGAATCTGCCAGCAGTGATGGACGTGACACATTCCATTTGTAGGAAGCAAAGAGGAGGATATCTGCACACGAGGAATTCATCTTGTATGATTTCCTAGGATGGATAGTCTCTTTCTGCACTGTCTCAATCTCCAGAGCATCCAGCTCTTGATCAAACACCTGGGGAGAAGGCAACAATAAGTAATATTCAAGTCGTCTAGTTAGCTAAACAAATCTATCCTCAACAAAGAGCTAAAGCAGGGACCCAGGGAAATCCAATTTCATCCCTTTCCCTAGCAAATCACTGGAGAGGTTGCTGCCTTGATACAATTTGAGACAATCTCTATTTCTAGCAGAAGGCTGCTGTTGCACAAGGAGCGTGGCTCCATCCTCACAGATGCAGACCTCACCTGACACAAGTCCATTACGATGCTCTCGTGGATCTTTTGCCACAAGTGAGCTCGGAAAATCTGAATGAGGGAAATCTTCAGCGTGGGGATCTTGCCGTGCATGAAGATGCCAGTCAAATCCAGTTGCACCTGAAACCCAACATACACCTGCAAAGGAAAAGCAGCTATGAGAACGTGTAAGAGCACACTTGGTCGAGTTTAGAGAACAGAACCACCCCTGCTGTGGAGGTTTGAAACTATGGTTCAGCTGTTGTGCAGAGCTCTGCTGCAGATCTGCATGACTCAGCAGAAGCTAATACAGCCACAAACCCCAGATCCTTACGTTGGCTCTGTTAATGGTAGGAGACCACCACAGCGTGAATCTTCTGTTTGGAATTTGGTTCAGACCCGATCTCTGAGCATTCGTCAGCTTCTTCCACTTCATGGACTCCTCAAAGCCACTGGCCTTTTCCCTGAAAAGGAGCAACATAATCACATGTACAAGATGTCCCTTGTCACAGCTGAATGCCATATAGCATAAGAGGCAGAGAGCACACAAAGCAAGAGTAGAAGAAGAGGAAAAACTGTTTAAGACAAAGAAATCCCCAAGGATTTGGGCAGAGAAGTCCAATCTCACATGCCCTTACAACTGAGCAACAGAGAACATAGACTGGCTCAAGTGAAGCAGCCAGGGACTCCTCCTGGGGCACCCCAGGCTCCAGTTCACACAATAAAGCCAGATGAAGGTTTTTCTTACCAGAAGAGACCCTCCCACGTGGGGAAGTAAGTGCCCTTAAAGAGTGTGTGCTCCAGGATCCCCTCCACTCCACCAAGTGCCTGGATCATATCCGTACGGTAGTTGTTCAGGTTCCAGAGCTTCCCGTCATGGCGCTGGTGTGTCCACCAGAATGGGTTCTGCTTCAGGACCTGCAGACAACAAGCTACTAGTGACCAAATCATATCATTTAACCTGGCTGCACTGGCAAGAAAAATCACTGATTTTAGGAAACAAGATGTTGGCAGCTAGCAAGTAAAATGCCTCATGCCCACAGCCCTGGAGGACACGGAACACAGCTTATCCACAAGATGAGTTTAATCAGTCCTAGGAGGCAATTTAGACCAGATAAGAATCTAGAATGAGGGTTTTATCTTTCAGGCACTGGCCAACCACCATTAAAGGCCTTAAGTAAAAGCTTTCACTTTTAGTAAAATTCAAGACTTTGTGGTGTGTATTCCAGGGTCTATTTTTTTTCTCCTCTCTCTGGAACTGATTTCTTAAGATCCAACTAAGTTAAGACACTGCAGTCCACTCAGGCACTTTTAAAAGGGGCTAGCTACATCCCAAAGTGTATAGTTCTCAGCTGCCTCTATTATTCCCAACACATAGCTCCAAGTTCTTCCTGCAGATAGGCAAGGAAAGTGCACCTGTAATAACATAAGGTGCAGAACACTGAAGGAAACTTGCACTCAGCCAGAGTAATTCCCAGCCAATACCTGGTACTGTTTGAAGTCAGTCCTGACTCTCCATCCTTTATCGTAAGCTAGAGTGTGTCGGTCCTTCTGGAAAAGGGTGTTAATACGAGGAATGCCCCTGTCCCATGAGTCCTCCAGGTCCTCCAGGGTCAGACGCCTGAAAAAAAAAAAAAAAAAAAAAAAAAAAATCATCCACACGTGCACTTTGTTACTTTGCGATTTCCCAACAGTGAATGAGTGAAAACTGCAGGTGAGACTGCAGATATACTACAGCTTTGGGGCTCTAGCAGGAGAATTCTAAAATGCCAACCACCCAGAGGTGACAGAAAAACCTTGGCCTTATAAGCCCACAGAATTAACTGCAAATGGCTTTGATGCTGCCTGTTTCTGACACCCTTCGCACATCATTTCCCCCTCAGACTTTTTACTGAGTCAAGTATCCGCTTGCAGTGTCCACATCTGGTCCCTAAAGTTGAGAGCAGCTTTGCAGGCAGCCTCCTATCATGGACCCGAGTGGGTCTCCAGAACCTGGACACAGTGCGAGTTGTCTCACCCCTGCCTGGGTGCCAGATCACACCACAGATCTAGTTGCACATGGAAAGGTACCTGTTCTGGGCTATAGCCTCTTGTCGCTTGAGGGCATATTCTGCCCAAACTCTCTGGGAGTCAATGAATTCGCTCTCCCACGGCTGAATGTAACGATACAAGTTTGGGATCAGCTGGTCCTCCTCATGACTCATTCCAGAGCGGAAGTGAGTGATGCCAACATCTGTCTGCTTGGACCACCTGGAGCAAAGAGACACAAAAAGGACTAGGAGCAATGAGGCTTCACAAGTCACACTTGCAACACAAGACAGAGACAACATCGTGTCTCTTGGACAAGCCATGAAGTTTAGCATTCTCTGGTATTTTTATAGTGAAGAATATAAAACAGAACATCCAGTACAACTCACCTCAGGTCAGACTGTGGAATGAGGACGTGGCCCATGGACAACATGCCCAGCCCGCCTAGCTCTTTAGGGGTGTAAAACACCACAGGTGGGAAACGGCTGGGCATTTTGGAATTCAGACCAATTTTAATTCGAGTCTGGATTTTATTCTCACACTTCACCAGTAAATCAAGCAACTCCTGAGTATTTACAACAGCTTCCCGGAAATATGTCATCAAGCCAATCAGGGCTGTATTCCATTTATTGACAATCTGGAAAGGAAAGCAAATGATCAATGCTCAGCCTGTCCTCCCAGTGCCTGGGGCAAAAGCTCTGCCACGCATCTTCCTGCCCCCTTACCTTAGTGAAGGTTGTGGAGCCCGATGCCATGAGGATCTGCCTCACTCTGTTGTGAAACCTCTGCATAGACTCGTCATCCACGCGCAGGAAGCACTGAGCTGTGCGCTCCTTGGTGACCTACAAGAGCACAGGGCAACCTGTTCTTTCTGGGGAGCTTCCCCCTCCCCTGGAAGCAGGAATAAGCTCTGCTTTAAAGCCAGGTGCAGCGGGACTGTACTCCCACCCTGCCACCTCCACACTACCTCATTCTGCAGGTTCCAGACCCCATCCTTGTGAGTGAACTCCTCGTAGCTGGTGCGACACTTGGGCAAGATGCGGCATTCAAACCCGCACATGTTGAACAGCAAGTTGGGGTTATCTTTGCTGTAAACAGATACGAAGCTGTTCTCCCACTGCACTGTGGTGACTGAGCGAGGCAGGCGGTTCTTGATATCCCAGAACACAGCACGACCCCTGAAAGACAGACATAGACACACAGTGAGGTGACAGAGTCCCTTACTGAAGCGACACACAAGCCGTACAGCTTTTTTAATGCTTTCCCAGCAATAAACAGTCTCCCACAACCATAATCCCCTATCAGAATTATAGCAGAAACCTCTTAGCTTATCTCATCGCTGTTCCCTGAGCACTTGCCTATCACAGTCTCTAACACCTTTTTTAATCATAACTGATCTTATCCCACCATTTGTTTCTCACTTACAGGTTCACATCGTGCTTCATGAGGCGCATTCGAGCATCCCGGGGCCAGCATTTCTTGTTATTGTAGCCTACAATGTTCTCATTATTGGGATCCGGATGTTCTGTCAGGTAGCGCTGGATCAAATCTCGTGCCTCATCTGCTGTAAACCTGCAAATTCGTGGAAAAGGATCTGGAATTACATGACAAATTCCCCAGAACACCAGCCAGCCCAGACACAGGTAAGGAGCCTGCTTATGGGCCGCTATCAGCCATAGATCATTTGGAGGGAACTGTCCAATTCCTGAATCTTCCCCAAAAAAGGAGACTTCAGCTTCATTAGCCCAGACTAAGCCACGACTGTCTGTGGTATCTTGGCATAAACAGACATAAAATTCTGCGTCTGCTTGCTAAGAAGTAGGAAAAGGCTTATTTATCAGTAGAAAAATCTGTAACAATCTGAACGTTCATGTTACTGTTTTTCTACTGCTCCAGTGGCTGGAAAAAAACAAACAAGCAAAGAAAAAAAAAAAAAAAAACACACACTCTCCTCTCAATACAATGAACTAGGAAAGCAAGAGGCAGCATCTAGACATCCAGTTGCTCTCAGAAGTCTGTCATTTTAGATATTCCTGCTCTTTCTTAGATGGGGGGAAAAAGGTATGGAATAGAAGCGCATTCATGTCTCTGAAGTAGGCAGCCTTTTCAGAGCATTTGCTACAAGATATGAGAGTGAAAATTCAGCAGAGGGAGAGGATGCCAGAGAGCTCTCACCTGAAGAAGATGTGAATACGGTCAATGTATCTGCAGAAGAGGCGGATGGGATGGGCCACCTCAGTAGCAATGTCTTGGAAGCTCAAGAAGTCATTTGGCATCTGGGGAGGCCCTGCCATTTCACTGGCACGGTGCAGACCCAGCACCAGCAGGTCCATCACCAGCCCGTAATACTGGACGATGAAAGAAGCAAACTGCAGCCCACGAATAATCCCATAGGAGTTGGTGTGATTCATGTCCTGAGGAAATGAAGAGGAAATGTGAGAACCTACTTGTCAAAGGCTCACCAGACACCTTTTACCTGAGCAGCTGCTCTTCAGCACCCAAAGCTTTTATTACTCCTTAATCACTTCTTTTTCTGACAAGTCACATGGAACGCAACTCTCAATTTTAGAATCCAGCATGTCCCCTTTGCAGATAAGAAACATCACCTTGTAGTTGATCACCACGTTGTTCTTGGCTGTCATGTAGTCAGCAATGTTGTGATCAACAATGAGACGCAAGAGCCTGTTGAGCAGCGTCAGGTCAATCTTCTCATACATCTTCTCAAATCGAGATTCCAGCATCACATTGCATTCACCTTCACTCGTTTCCCAAACATCTTGCAGATTGTTAATCCCTGAAGAGACAAACAAGCCTGTTATCTGACACAATACCAGAGTATAGCAGTATAGAAAGTCTACATATTTGCTCTGAATTTCTCCTTTTTTTGGCCTCTAGTCCTTCCTGCCCATCCAGAGATGGGAACAAAAATATGTAATTAACTGCAAATGGTATGGAAGATCTTCTCCAGTACATACATATGTATGTATATGCTAGTCTACCAAATAAAACTCTAAGCATGATGGCCATATAACCGACCACAAGCTGCAAATGTGAAAACTCAAGGCCCAGCGAGAGCTCCAGAAGGCCCCAGCGAGAGCTCCAGAAGGCCCCAGCGAGAGCTCCAGAAGGCCCCAGCGAGAGCTCCAGAAGGCCCCAGCGAGAGCTCCAGAAGGAAGTCCTCACTTAAAATAAACAAAGAGACATCCCTCCCCCTTTCTGCAGGGAAAACAGAACTCCCACTAACCTTGGCACCACTTGTACACTAACAGTGGAGGAGGTTCAGTGTCAGCAGGCTTGATCCACGGAGGGAAGAGTCTTCGCTTATCAGCCTCATACCACAAGTACTGATCCAGATAAGCATCCGTGATTTTCTCCAGGGGCTCAACATCATACACAGGAACTAAGTGGCTGTAGAGATCCATGAACTCAATGCCCACCTAGGGAAGAGGAGGCAAAGCTGAGGCTTCTACTTGCCAGAGAAGGAAAGGTCCCCTTGACAGTCTTAGTGCCCTTTAGCTCCTGAATGCCGAGTAAGTTTCAGTATTCCCTGGTGGGACACTTACCTCTTTGAAGGCTCTCTGAGTTAGAAGGTGTCGTTTGATCCTAGACAGAGCCTCGTGGGGATTATCATAAGCTTGTTCAATCAACCCCAGCTCCTCTCTCTGTGACTGATTCAGGCGAGATTTCACACTGAAAATGAAAAAGAACAGCTCATACAGCCAAGTATGAACAAATGAATGGCCACTGCATTAAGGGATGCCCTCCAAACAAGCAGATCCAGACAAGATCTTTAACTCTTTACAAGTTACATCCCTAAGCTGCTGAATGATCCCTAGGAGCCTAGTATTGTATTTTCACTCGAGGTGACACTCCATGAGGAACCCCCAAGCAGCCTTGGCAGTGTAACAACCTAGAGCCTTTAGCCATCCATCAGGCTAAGTTTTAGGACATATTGAATTCCAGGAGTAGCTGCTAACAAAACAGCTTCAGAAGGAAAGCTTCAGCTTTTCCTAGGCAGGTGTTTTGCCCTGCCTCCAGAAGAACACAATCCTTTTCCACTTCTTACCTGTAGGCTTCCTTCAGCCTTTCCAGGGCCAATATGAGCAACTTTGTGTCATGCTTGTAGGAGAGCGGAGGGAAGGGAATGGGCGAGAACCTCCTGCTTTCCAGCCAGTGCACGGTGGTCGTGTACACAGCAACAGCCTCTTCTGCAGTGATGTAAGGCCCATCCTGCATAACCACAACAGCACTGTTAGCACGAGAAAAATCTCCCTAGGAAAATAACACCAATTTGGGCAACTTCAACAGGACAAAAGTACCTTCAAGTAATTATGTTGCCGTTCCTGCTCAGCTTTCAGGTAGAGTCTGGTCAGCCGGCCCAGATTCTTCTTGCAGACAGTCTTGTCCACTGTGGCACCGCGACGGATCCGCTCCCTGTTGTAGTGAGCTGTGTTTGTCCACCAGTCAGCTTTCGCCTTCACGTACCTCAAGATCATGTTCTCAATAGGAGTTGGCAGCCCAGGCACCTGGGGAGGGACAGTAATGTTAGGAAAGCAGGAGTAGAAGCTTTTATGAAAGCAGTTCTTCCTTGGAGGTGTTAAAACTGAACAGAAAGGCCAAGCAAAGGACTTACTTTCCAAGGAATATTGGCCTTCCAGCACCGCCAAGCCTCACTCAAATGCTGCAGGATGGTTCTGGCTTTGTTCTGTTTGATCCCTTCTGGCATCATATCCAGAATGTCGTGCATCACAGCTGCCCTCAGCTCCAGGTCAAAGTGAGACTCCACACGCTGCTTCGTAACAGTCTTTGCTACACCCTTGGAGTGACGGCCTGGAAAAAAACCAAAACAAGTACTTCAAAAATCCACACAGCATTGGGGTAGTGCTCCTCTTCCTAATACAGGAGTCTCCTGCAGAAGTGCAGGATAAGAAACTGAACTGACTCCAGATAATAGCTGAGTTTGGAATAGATGATCAGGAAGCTGTGGACATCAGAGTGCTATGGATCACTTTCATTTAGAATCTGTTCTGGAGGCACCAGTCTTAGGAGATGTAAAGTGGTCATTATCTCTTGGGGTTGAAATGGAGTGTGGGCCCAAGGCACTACTTGAAAAAGAGAACTGGAGTTCAAGATGAGAAGTAAACAGCACTAATCTTCACCACACACTCCTCCCGCATCCGAGGTTTACACAGTGCACTGACCTTCAAACTGCCTGGCCAGCAGATTCCCCAGCCAGCGTTCCAGAAGGGGCGTGATGCCCCTCATGAAGAACAGCCACACTCTCCAGCCTGGAGCCCAGAAGCCACAGCCAGGACCTTTGCCCACAGGCCCCTTAAAGAAAAAGGGCACAGAAACAGCAGCTTATTTAGTGACACTCCAGAATCCCTCTCCCAATGCTCATTTTACCAGGAAAAGTGAAACTTACTGTGTTAAATCTGTAATAAATGAGATGTTTCAGGTCCTTGCACATACGAATCTGCCTCATCAATTTGTACTTGTATCTGTACATTCCTGTCAGTTGACCGACATGGGCGAAGATGTACTGCAAGCCATCTGCCAGCTGAAACACAGGGAGCACCATCAGGTTTATTTTACTGCTGAGCATATTACGCCATGCTCCTGTTTCTTTCTCACATAAATGCTAAAGCTTATAAACTAGTATAAGCAGAATTTCCCCAAACATTGTATGCTTTCATCGTTGCCCTTGTTCTTCAGGATAAGTCTACCTGAAAGGCGTCCACGTTTCCAAGTCTGTATTGGACATGGCTGTCCACCACCAGCTTAGTCAGCCGCAGAACCTCTCGGCACAGATGGAAAGCGTTACCAAATCTGGACTTTTTTCTTTCCTGGAAAAACAGAGACCAAGATCCAGGATTTATATAACTAGGTTATATAAGAACCAAAACTACTCCCTGTTAGTGTGTAAAAGAGACATCTGGCAGTCTTCTACAAGAACAGTTTTTATAAACTGATAAAATGGTATAAAATGAATTCTGAGAAGCCATACACATGGCACAGAACTCTTAACTCTGCTTCAGGAATTCTAAAGCCAAAAACCTTGCCTAAAGGTCAACTGAGAAGTGAGACAGCAGGGCCAGTACTATGATATGAATATTTGGATCTTTAGGTAAATTTTATTCAAGTGTAAAATCACGTGGACTGATACCTTGGTGGTGAGGGTCTTCACTGGCTTCAGGTTGAAGTTGTAGTCCAAGTGAAGGTAGTTCAGGTTCTTTCTGTGGATCAGCAAGTTCAGCATATTGTAGCCCTGGCGACACACTTGCAGGCCAACTTCCACCCAGTCTAACTTTGTGGACTGGAAAAATTTCGTGGCCTTGAAAGAGCGGAACAGGTACCTGAAGAGGGAAGAGAATACGATCAGCTGTGTCCCTACACAGACCAGAAGTTCACCATCAAAAAGCCCCCCACTCACCTCTTCTTCTGAGCCTTGGGGGGTCTGTGCTTGAGTGCATTCAAAACATAGTATTTCAGTAACTTCTGATAGGAGACTCGCACTTTCACTGGTTGGCCTGCTGGGCAGTGCTCACGATACCTGGGAATAAGCCATATTGCAGATTTTCAGGTAACTCACATTCCTCAAAACAAGGACAAGACTCCTGAAAACACTCCTAAAGTCTCTAGAAACCAGCCACTGACCCACCACAGGATCTCTGTATTCTATTTTCGTTTTTAAGAACATTATAACATTACAATCAGTAGATGACCTGTACCCTCCAGAGGAGAACTCACCAGTTCTTGACAAGTGGAATGTCAAGAGCTCTCCGAGTCCTGCCAGACCTCAAGTTGAACGGTCGTGGGGCCCACAGCAGGGCAATGCCATTGGCTGTATTGTCAGTGTAGAGCGGAGTATCCTTCAGGAAAGGTTCCACAAACTCCGGCAACTCAAACTCTTCATCATCATCAGGCAATGGTTCCTGACTCTGAAAAGCAAACATGCAGTCAGCTCAGTTAATTAAGTTAAAAAAGGAGCCTGACCCCTGCGCCGATATGGAGAAATGCTGACTATCCTGATTACTGGAGAGGGCAATAAAAGAATCTGCAAGGCACCAACAGGCCCCAAGAACCGTGTCTGGCTATTGCACCCTTGTTATGGGGTAAGTCAGGGTAGATGACAGTTCCATTAATGCTCTGAGCGCACTCAAAAACAAATAACCTGCCTGAGGAATCTAATTTAAATACTGATAATTAGGCATTGGGCTTACTGTGCAAAGACCAAAGGACATAACTTCGTGCAACTCCAGAAGAAGGACAACAAGGGAGGATGGCATGAATCTTCTGTTAAAGGGCTTATGCCTCCTCTTGAAATACCCACACGTGTGCATCACTGCCAGAGCAGTGTTATCACAGGCTGCTAAAGGCCCTATGCCCTCAAGGTGTAGAGTTTATCAAGGCCAAAAGGAGCTCTCCTATAGATACTCTTCTTACGTACACTGACTCTCTCGGATGATACTCACCTTGACAGAATGCCTGTGTGAAATGGGATTGATCAGCGGATCAAAGTAAAAAGCTGGGAGATCAGGATCTTCTGTTTTGATGAAAACAACGTTTGGAGTATGGTACCTACAACACACAACAAGTGTCAGAGCATCCCGAGCATCCCGACAGCTTCGCCCTGCTCTCCCTGCTCCTAAGGTCGCTGCACTTACCAGGTCAGGTGGACGTGGTGTGGCAGGTTATTGTATAGGTATGGGAAAGCAATTTTGTACTCTGTCCTGATGGGCTGCCTGATGATAATTTTGTTGATGTCATTAAATTCATTCCAGTCTTCATCCCTCAAATGAGACAAAAAAAAATTGTCATACAAACATTCAAGTAGAATAGAAAGGCAAATATATTTGAACAGAGGTGTAAGAAACAGCCCTCTTCCCTGAGCCTCCTCTTACGACTAACAATCACTCAATTTTTTTAATCAGCCAGTGCATCACAGACTTTCTGCTTCACAGACAAAACACCCAGGAATACATCCAGTACAAGTCACAAGGACCCTCTCAACACTTACCCAGATAGCTACTTATTTTTCCTCCTAAACCCAACACTTACTGAAGATTGATGTCTCTAACAAGAGGTTCAAACTTGGGACCTCCAGGAATAGCCATGTTCAGGGCCTTGGAGGTGAAGAATGCTTTTAGGTCGAACAGGTAGAAGTAGTTGTCATCCACAAGGTCAGTGAGCAGCTGGTTGGCCAGTCGGTACAACGTGGACATCATGGGAAGCGTGAACTGCCAACGCTGGTACGTAGAACCGTTCACGTACCTGTGCAGGAACACAGCACGGGACACTCACTACACTGGCAGAAGACAACAAGGTCTTTATCAAAGAATCAAAATCATAAAAACACTTTTCACTGCCAACATTTACAGAAAAAAAAAAACGTTAAAAGAGGAGGCAGAAGGATTCATTGCTCGAGACCCTCATAGACCACAATCACCCTGTTACTGACTGGTCCAGTTCTTCTCTTCCAAATCCAGACTGACACACCAACCCCTGAAGTCACATTTAACAAACTTTGATGCATAAAGGCACTCTTAACAAACACCAATTCAAATTCCAATTTAAAAATTGTGATTTTCATGTTCATGCTCATGTACATACTTCCTGTTGTCCTTGAGCGGCTGGTGGTCATAGAACCAGTCTAACACAGGAGCATCTTCCTCTGGGTCCAGCTCAAGCTGGATTGCTTCCAGGGGCTCTACATCCAGGATGTTATCGGCATAATCCAGAGGCGGCTCCTCATCATCAAACGGAGGGAATCTCATCCTCTTGAAGTGACGCCTATCCCTCTTCTCTCGCCTCATCATAATCCACATGGACCTGGCAGAAACCAAGACCATTAAGTGCAGTGTCACATCAGTGCAGATCCAAGGGTTTTTAATGCAGGAGTTCCCTGCTCAGGGGTGAAGGAAGAAGGTGCTCACCCCCACTGCGCAATGTAGACGGGTTCTATGACCCAGGGGATCTCGTTCACGAAAGAGATGGCCCCTGTGATGTGGTACAAGACTGGGACATCTCTGATTTGCTCCCAAGGCATGGGCATGTTCTCCAAGAGCTTCAGAACTGCGTGAGGCATGTACTTCAGAGCACTGCAGGCAGAAAGCAAAGGAAAACAGAGTTGGAGAGGATCTTGGAAATTAGCCGTCCATCTGCTAGATGCAAAGTACTGCCTAAGTAGCTAGCTTAGCTAATAATAGGTAAATATATATATTTTATTCCTGAAAACTGTTCCTCTGATCTGATCTGTAACAAATTCACAGCATTGCTACCAGTGTATTACTGTGCTTTGTATATCTCGCTACCAGTTTTCTGATTTGGCTTCAGAGAGGATGCTATGCAAGAAGACCAGAACCACCCAGCCACACTAATTTCAAATGAATTTCTAGAGATGACTGCAAGCTAGCACAAAACATCACAGTTTGAGCCCCAAAAACAAAGAAGCATGAATGACATATATTAGTTGTCCAAAAAAACCATTCGTTGGCCACCTCACACATTCCCTCAAATTGCATTTAAGAGAATTTAAGTAGGGTAATGATTTTCTTAAAAAATGAAAGCAACTGCATCCTTTGCTTATATTCTTCCCTATGGCACAAGTGAAAACCAGCCCTCCCTCAGGCCATTATAGGGTTTCCTATGAGTGACACCAAAGGTGCTTCAGGGAGAGGCCTCTCCCCACAGGAGGTGACAGGGGGACAAAAGAGCGAGTCCCCGTGGGGACAGAGCGGGGGGCAGCGTTAACCCGGGTAAACGCGGGGTAAATGCGCTGGTCGCGGCACCGTTACCCCAGGTAGACGCGCTTGTCGTGGCGGAACTTCCTGTTGGTCATGTCGCCGTGGTCGCGGATGATCTTGCGGACGTGCTCGGGGGGCATGTCCTCCTTCTGCGCGTCCACGAAGCCGAATTTCCTCTTCTCCGCGTAGCGCTTCGCCTGCAGTTGCTGCCACTTGCGGGCTGCGGGGACACAGCGGCCGCGCCGTGAGGCGGCGCGGGGGACCCGCCGGGGCTCGCGGAGGAGGGGGGATCCGGCCCTACTCACCCTTCTCCTGCAGCTTCTCCTCGGACATGTAGTCGGGCAGCGGCGCCAGCGGCGTGGGCACCGGCGCGCAGCCGCCGCGGAACGGAAACACGGCGGCCATGGCGACGCTCCTGCGGGCACGGAGCGGGCAGGCGCCGCCGTTAGCGTTACGTGACCGTTACGTGACCGTTACCGTTACGTGACGTCACGTTACCGTTACGCGACCGTTACCGCCGCGTTTCCCGCCTCACCGGCCCCCGCGACGCGACGCGTCTCCCCACCACAATGGCGGCCCGTGCCCGTCGCCCCCACGCCTCAGAGGCCCGGATGTGGGTGGGACGCCGTGGCGCGGCGCGTCCAATCAGCTCCCGCGCTGCCTCACTGGCAGCTGGCGCAGCCCGTCAGAGCGCGGAGGAGCGGCGGGGAGGGCGGGGCAAGAGGACGCGCCAAGGCGGCTGCGCGCGCAGGGAGAGCGCCCCGCTCCGGTCCCGCCCTCTCGGCGTCCCCATTGGTGGACGGAGGAACGGCGGTGGTGGCTCTGATTGGACAAGGGCTAGTCCATCAACGACGTCACCGGCCTCCCGGAGGGGTGCGTGGGGCGCTCCGTGGGGCGCTCCGTGGGGCGCTCCGTGGGGCGCGGGGGAACCCTCCGTGTTGCGCTATGGGGCAGCGGGACCCTCCGTGGGTCCTGGGGGGCGACGGATGCCCAAGGGGGTCTCCAAGCACGACAGGTCCCGCCATAGGGTGATTTAGGGGGGGTAAACGCCCCCCGTGGGGTCTCACTGTCCACGCGGCGCTGTGGGACACGGGGGACCGGGGCGGCAGGGAGGCGGCAGCGAGTGGTGGGACTCGATGATCCTGAGGGTCGTTTCCACCGCGACGGTTCTGTGATCTGGTCCCTCTGGAGCGGCCGGGGGCGCAGAGCCCCTTTCCCGCTCGGAGCCGCTTCCCCTCGAGCTGTTCCGCTTGCAGCCGTTTATTACGGGCTCGCGCACCGGCATCAGCCTCTCCGTCACCCACCTGGGACCGTCTCCGGAGCGGGACTCCGCGTGCGGGAATTGCTTTTTTCCAGACCTGGCCTCAAGCGGGAGGCCTTGGAGCCTCCCCTGCCTGCGGGGACGAGGCCGCGGGAGCCGCTGCGGGTGCCAGCGGGATGCGGCCGGTCCCCAAAAGCTGCCGTGTGTAACGACCCTTCCCTGCTCCCTTGTCCTCTCGGCGGTGCCTTACGGAGCTGCGAGACCCTTGAGCTCCCTTGAGCACCGGCCACCTCATCCAAAGGTGCAGGAGAAGCAGGACCGCATCCCAGGTCCGGGCGCGACTTCTCCGCAGCGCAGCGTCCGGAGCCGCATCCCGGCTGCTCTGGTTAGTGCGGACCCTCCCGGCGAGGTCCTGAGACACCCCTGCTCGCTCTGCGCGGCTCCTCGTCCTCCCCATCCTTCCCGCTGGGGCCGCCCGTCCCCTGGCGCCTGCAGGATGGGGCTATTCCTCCTCGTCCCGCTGCGCCTCGCGCACGGGCTGGAAGCAGTCGCGGCGGTAGAGCAGGACGAGGTTCCCGGGCGCCACGACGGCCGTGCCGGCCGCGCTCACGGCGTACGGCGCCTTCCGCCGCTTGAGGAGGAGCCGGCGCGCCGGCCAGGCCAGCGTGGCGACGCGGAGCACCGCGTGGGTGCCCAGGGTGGCGGTTGTGGAGGCGGTAGCAGGCCGTGCGTTACCTCTACCGCCTAGTACATGTGATGCAATCTTATACGTAAGCTACAAGGATGGCGGGCTGGGTCTTCCCCGGTTGGCGAGCCGAATTTCGGACATTCAGGCTTGCGGATTGATGAGGATCGCCCACTCGGAAGATGATGTCATCAGGAATGTGGTTCATCAGGAGGGGATCCAAGAAGAGATTAAGAGAGTTTGGATCTCCGCAGGTGGGCGACCCGAAAAAGTTCCACCAATATCCGAGGAACCCTTAGTTGTAGGTGCAGCAGCTCCAGTGGCCGATGGTTTCCAATCTGAAAGGCAAGAGGAAAAGATAAGAACTATTTATCCGGTTCCTTGTAAATGGAGAAAACGGGAATTAGAAAATTGGGCCAATCTAAAATCTCAAGGCCGCAGGATTCGAAACTTTGAAAACGATCGAATCAGTAATGATTGGCTGTTACATTATGGTAACGTTCCTCAGAGGAAGTTAATAACACGGTGAGCAGGTCGGCCGTGAGCAGGATCTGCCGCAGGTGCAGGAAGATGGAGTTGATCTCCACCAGCAGCGCCGCGAGGGCAAAGCCCACGCACTGCGATGCCGAAGCAGACGATGACCTGCGGAAGGGCAGAGGGGACGGGCTGAGCCGGGATGTCCCTCGGGAAAGGGAAGGGGCTGCAGGAACAGCAGCTCTGGTGCCCCAAGCTGCAGCCCTCCGTGCTTGGCTACAGCGTGGAGTGGAGGGGCAAACTGTTTTCAAGCTGCTGCTCATCCCCCCGCTTCCATCTCTGTCTCCTTCGCATTTATTTTTCTGGAAAGGAGGAGGTGGAGACGCTTCTACAAACTCCACACTGGAAAAGGCGATGGGAACAGCTAGACCTAACCCTGCTGTTTTGGCCTGGGAAACGCTGCTGTCTGCGGTCCAGCAGGATTTTCCTGCTATAAAGAGGGGAGATGCAGAGCCCGCGGCTGCCGCTGGCTCTGTGACTGACCCCAGGGCAGGACACAGAGGGAACGAAGAGGTTTTGTGAGCCCTGGGGCTGCTTTGCTGCATACTCAGACCTTCCTCCAGCTCCTACCAGCAACGCTGCTCTCCATACAGGCTCCATAATGAGATTTCGCGTTCCCTGCTGAGAAGGGCAGAGCCGCTGTTCCCCCGGAGCACCCGCCGGACTCACCACGGAGTGATGGCAAAGCAGCTCCCAGCACTGCCGCAGGTTCTGATTGCAGAGCATGTCCACGACGTCCTCGAGGAAGTAACCTGGGAGGAGAGAACCGTGAGCTGGGGCTCAGCCGGGAGCCTCCGCGGCGCAGGACCTCGGGGACAGCAGCGGCTGTGACTCCGCCGTGCAGATGGGACCGAGCGGCACCAGGAGGAGGGGGCGGCCGCGCGTTTCGCACCTCCTGCAATTGCGCAGCGGGATGCACCGCTTCCCGGGATGCTGCTCCTACCGGAGGGGGACGGGAGGGTCCCTCACCCCATGGAGGCACCTTAGACACCCGCTGAGCCGCAGCGATGCCGTTAGCGCTGCCCATGGGGCTGCCAACAGCTCCGCAAGGTGCCCATGGGGAAACAACCTTCACCGGCCAGAGGACTCGGAGCCCCATGCCGTTGGGCTGGACACGGGGATGCGCGGGATGTCCCCACTGCCTGCTCTGGGGGAAGGACCTGTGCGGATCCAATGCCTTAGATCCTTCTGGGAGGCCCCTGGGCTGTTCCTGGAGGAGCGTGCGGGCAGCCTGGTGCCCGGTACGTCCCGGCCGTGGGGCAGAAGGGAGCCACTGTCCTTGTCGAGAATAGGGCAATTGTCTGGGGCACCCAAGACGTTGCCAGCAGGGCCGTGGCGCAGGGGGCCGGTGCCGGGTGTGGACAATCCCTAGGGAAGCGCCGGGGTGCGGAGCCCGCTCCTCTCACCTACGGACACGGCCACCAGGCTGAGCGCCCCGGGCGGCTGCGTGGCCGCCACGTCCTCCGGCAGCTCCGGGTACAGGCAGAACCTGCGGGAGGAGCGACGTGAGCACCGGGCAGTGCCCTGGTCACCCGCGTCCCCTCTCCGGTTCCCTCGGTGCCTCCTGATCCCTCCAGGGCCTCCCTATCCAGGGCCTCCCTATCCCCCATTATCCCTCAGACCCCGATCTCCACCCAACCCATCACCTCCTCAATCCCCCCGTGTCCCTTCATCCCCCATCATCGCCCTGGGGCACCCAGGCTTCCTTGGATGTCACAGCATCCCCGGCTGCTTCCCAGGCCCCGCTCCTTCCCGGAGCTCCTCGAGGCCTCCCTTCCCTCTGGGCGCCCTGGGGAGCCACCGTGTCCCGCGGTGCCGCTCACCCGGCCAGGGCGCCACCGCCGCTGAGCACGCTGTGCACCGGCAACGTCCAGATGTTGCGCCACTTCCAGCGGCTGCGGCGCGCCGAGGGCGGCG
Organism: Crypturellus tataupa; assembly: GCA_034781795.1. Classification (NCBI taxonomy): domain Eukaryota; kingdom Metazoa; phylum Chordata; class Aves; order Tinamiformes; family Tinamidae; genus Crypturellus; species Crypturellus tataupa. Next base: position 1,070,412 of record JAWLRI010000482.1, on the reverse strand, counting down.
GCGGCACGAGCTGCTCCAGCGCCCGGTTCAGCAGGTGGAAAGCGGCGAAGGAGCCGGCGACGAGCAGCAGCGCCGGGCACAGAGCCATGGGCGCCGCCGCTGCCGCTGCCCCAGGCACCAGCACCACCCTGGGGACCGGTACCACATCGTCCCCAACAGCGGTACCGTCCCAGGCACCAGTACCGCCCCGGGCACCGGTTCCGCCCCGGGCATCTCCCCGAGCAGCGACACCGCCCCGGACACCGGTACTGCCCCCGGCACCGGTACTGCCCTGGGCATTGCCCCGAGCATCACCCCGGCCACTGGTACCGCCCCGGGCACCGGTACCACCCTGGGCAGCGGTACCGCCCTGAGCATCGTCCCCAACAGCGGTACCGCCCCAAGCACGGGTACCACCCCAAGCATCACCCCAGGTAGCGGCACAGACCTGGGCACCGGTACTGCCCCGACATCGTCCCCAACATGGGTACCGTCCCAGGCACCAGTACCGCCCCGGGTATCTCCCCGAGCAGCGACACCGCCCCGGACACCGGTACCGCCCCGGCACCGGTACTGCCCTGGGCATTGCCCCGAGCATCACCCCGGCTACTGGCACCACCCCGGGCACCGGTACCGCCCTGGGCAGCGGTATCGCCTCAACATCATCCCCAAGACCGGTACCGCCGCTGCCACTGGTACCATCCTGAGCATCGTCCCGGGAACCAGCACCACCTTGGGCACTGGTACAGCCCCGAGCGTCATCCCAACAATCGGTACCGCCCCAGGCACCAGTACCTCTTGGAGCATCGCCTTAGCCACGGTACTGCCCCGAGCAACCGCTCTGGCCATTGCAATGGTCCTGGTCCCCGTCACCGGCACCACCCTGGGCACCAGCACCAACCCCGGCACCAGGCAGAAGCATCATCCCAAACGGTACCCGCAGACCCACCTCGGTACCACGGTACCTCGGAGAAGCTGGAGAGGCGGCTCCAGGGAAGCCACCGCAGCCAGGGGACACCCGGCCCTGCTCTGTGAGTCACCTAAACCCGCGCACGGTGCTGCCCACACGTGCTCACCTCCACCAGCCCATCCCTCACCCCGGTAGCAGCTCCTTTCCTGACCTCCATCCTAATCAAGCGAGCTAATTACAAGGCGAGAGTGTTTTGCTGTTAATTACCCCATTAAGGGCTTTGGTTTCACCAGAGCTCGGGCGCACAAACACGAAAACCCGCGTACGTGCGTGGCTACGCGACATCCTGGTGTTGACTTTCCCTCCCGGCGCAGCAAAACTGGGCAGCAGAAGGTGCCAAGGGGGGTGCAGGACACACGGGGACACTCTTGTGACACGGAAAAGGAGAAATGGGGGTCAATGGGTGTTGTGTCATTCTTCCCTTGGCCTCTGTGCATCAGACACGAGGACTGAGAGCTCCCACCTGGAGCAAGGGACATCTCCATGTCCTGCTCGTGTCCCTCCTTCATGTTCAACCCCAGGCTGAACCCCGCGGAGAGGAAAATCCAGAGCCTGGGACAGCCCCATCAGGGACTCGAGACAATTCAGCACCGTCTACCCACGGCTCCTTGTGCTCCCTCCTCTAATCCTGCTCTCACACATGTTTTTTTCCTCTGTTTCCCATGATTTGATGATTCTCCCAGTGCTTCCTGATGGTGCCACCAGACGCCTGGATACCGCGCGGTCCCCGTGTCGGCTTTGCAGGCAGCGTGAGTCACCGCACACGGAATGATCAGTGCCAAAGCCTGCGTCTCCTCCGAGGGATTAATTTGGGATGAAATCCTCCAAAAAGAAGCGTCTGGAGCTGGAAATCGCAGGTGATGGACACTGAAGCATCAGCCAGCGATAGATGGGGCAGAGCCAGGGGTGCAGATTTGCTGGGGAGGGAGGTGTTGGATCAGATCTAACAAGGCAGGGGCAGATATTCCCCACAGACAGCAAAGCGGCTGCTCGTGCTTCAGAAACGTGCTTGGAAGATGGAAAATACCATGTAATTTTGCAGTGGTCGGGGCAGGGAGACGCTGGTTGGAGCAATCAGGACCCAACTGCTTGGAGGATTATAAATAATCCAGTGTATTCTGGCAACACTAAAACGTCGGATCCCTTCCCATTCCCGTTCGGCCCTTGGCTCGTTTCTTGTCAGCACGTGCCGTGGGGCAGCACCGTCCTTGCAACCTCGATCCCGCTTTCCCTGCCCTTTTCCACAGCGTGGGATGAGGCAGGGATGTCCTCTGGGACAGGCTCCCAAATCCATGTACTAGCCCGTCCTTTGCCGTCAGGCCAGGGGAAAATCCTTGGCCATTCAGGGACCAGCTCCGGTCCCTGGATTCCTGCCAGGAAACCTTGCGGAGCAGGCGGGATGCGGAGCTCTCCGGCTCCGCTGCCACAAGAGGTCCCTGCTCCCTCGCTGGAGAGCCGGGCGGGCCAGGGCTCCAAAAAGGATTCCGCATTCGCGCCTTATTTGGAGATATTCCCCCTTTTCCCCCCAGTTCCCAGGAGTTTTCCAGAGGCTCCCAAAGGCCGTTGCCTCCCGTCACAGGGAAGCAGCGCTGCTCCCAGCAGGGCCGCTGGCTCCTTCCGCAAGGACATTCCCGGGTCCATCCCGTATCGTGGGGGACGCATCCCATTCCCGCTGCGGGGAACGGAGCTGATCCCGAAGCGGAGCCTGCGCGGGTGACAGCCAAGGTGCAAACGGAGGATGCGGCAGTTTTGTAACTCGCCGGATGCCGTCTCTTCCTTATCTCCCCTTGGGGTTTCTCTGCAGCAGGTTAGGCCACACGTAGCCCGGATGAGGCATCGCCCATGGGGCGGACGCAGCCGCTCGGCGATAATTCCCGGTCTCTCCCAAACAAACCGGGCCCTCTCCCAGGTGCTCCCCGTGCTCACGGATGGGGTTTTGGTGCTTGTGGGGCGCCCCATGGCGGGACCAGCTCTCACAGCCCCACTCTCCCTCTCACCAACAGTCAGAGGAAATTGGATGATCCAGGGAAGTTTAACTCTCCGTGTACACATTTTGATCCAGAAAGTCCCCACATTTATGGGAAAATCTACAATGTGAAATGCACCTGCACATGGTCCACCCAGTCCCTCCGCTCCCTGCAAAGGGAAACTCTTCTATTCCCCCTCAACAGTGTTTGGAGCATCCGCTAACCCTTTGAGAGGCTTCCTTGGATACCAGGGTGTCTCCCTGCTGCCACTGCCCGTCCCTGCCCCGTGCTGGCACCGTCCCCTCCACCACCCGGAGCGCAGGAATAACCCGCTCCGCTCCGTCCGCGCCCGGATCCGCCCGCGCCCGTGGTGGGAGCCGGGTCCAAGCGAACCCGGCATCCGGAGACGCTGGTTTTTCTCTTCCCTTCCCCCAGGATTGGACAACTATGGCCAGAGACGAACACTTTGGAAAAACACATGAAACCCCATGTGTATTTATCCTATAAGCAAATCCATTTTCCTTCTCCGTTTTCCACCCATGTGGGATAAACATTCTTAGTCTTTCCAGTTTATTGCTCTGGGGCTTAAGGAATTCCCGATGGATACCCATGTGCTCCTTGCACAGTCAGGGGGTATTTCCACCGCCACCAATTTTTGCAGCTTGGAGAATTTTGCAGGGAACCCGTCGAGGTGGGCGCATGCCGGGGGCTGCCAAGCCCCCACAGGGAGGAGAAGCAGGAGCTGGTAGCAGCCTCGCTGCTCCATTCCCCTCTGGATCCTCTCGGTATTAATCTCTCCAGCCGAGCTGCTCTCAGAGCAATGTCCCATTAATCATGTAGCTCTGCTGCAGCCTCCCCTCGCTTCCTCCGCCTGCGTGTTCTGCCTTTGGGCTCTGTCACGCTCGGCTCCAACCTGCAGGGCTTCGAGGCAGGGAAATGCAGCGACCTGCTCGACCTGGGGGCAAAGCACAGGAGGGGCAGGTCGATATCCACAGACAGCTCCATTACGGCATGAAAAACCCTGCTGCTCTGGCTGGTGACAGGGACCTGCAGGGAGGAGAGCTGCCTCCAGTGAATCCTTGCCTGCAAACCCGAGTTTTCCGGAGCGCAGGCAGCGCTGGAGGGACACAGGAGCAGTGGAGGCGTCCGGCAGAGCAGGAGGAGGCCCAGGAGCTGGCGAGAGTCACCCCAGCGCGGGAGGAAGGTCCCTTGAGAGCCGCTGTGTGCTCACCCGTGCTCATTTCCCATTTCCTCTCCTTTACCCTTTCAATTTTCCTTTCCTTCCCCCTTTCCTTTTCCCTTTCCTTCCTCCTTTCTTTCCTCCTTTCCTTCTCCCCTTTCCTTCTCCCTTTTCCTCTCCCTTCCCCTTTCCCTTCTCCCTTTCCCTTTCCCTTTCCCTTTCCCTTTCCCTTTCCCTTTCCCTTTCCCTTTCCCTTTCCTTTTCTT
>JAWLRI010000482.1:1017416-1051341 GCA_034781795.1 Crypturellus tataupa | reverse complement strand
GCCGCCGCCCGCGACGCCGCCAGGGCGCCCTGCCCCAACGTGCTGCAAGCCGAGGCGCTGCTGGAGACGGCCGACGCGCTCTACGTGGTGTTCCCCTACGTGCAGCACTGCCTGCGCGACGTGGTGACGTTCAGCCCGGCCAAGCTCAGCAACAGCCACGCCAAAGTGCTCTTCCTGCTCTTCCACGTGCTGCAGGCCATGAGGGCCTGTCACCAGGCGGGCCTGCCCTGCGGCGCCTTCTCGCTCCGCGACGTGGCCGTGGACGAGAAGCTCTGCAGCCGCCTCCGGGTGAACTTCAGCGACTACGAGAGGCCCCAGGAGGAGGAGGAGCGTTTGGGAAGCGGCTCCAAGCCAACGGAGGAGGAAGGCGGCGCCGAAGCACGTGGTGCCGAGGAGACCGGCTGCGCCGCCTGCCAGAAGGACCTGCGGGACCTGGTGTTGCAGTGGGTGCACGGGCGAGTTAGCAACTTCGACTACCTTATGCGATTAAACAGCTTGGCGGGGAGGAGAATGGGAGACCCCTATTACCACCCGGTCCTTCCCTGGGTGGTGGACTTCACCACCAAAAACGGCAAGTTCAGGGACCTGCGGAAATCCAAGTTCCGTCTCAACAAGGGAGACAAGCAGCTGGACTTCACCTACGAGATGACCAAGCAGGCGTTTGTGGCTGGCGGAACGAGCGGGGAGCAGCTTCACGTGCCCCATCACATCTCAGATGTCCTCTCCGATATCACCTACTACGTGTACACGGCTCGGAGGACGCCCAAGGCCGTGCTGTGCTGCCACGTGAGGTCCCAGTGGGAGCCCAACGAGTATCCAGCCAGCATGGAGCGCATGCAGAGCTGGACTCCGGACGAGTGCATCCCGGAGTTCTACACGGACCCCTCCATCTTCCGATCCATCCATCCCGACATGCCTGACCTGGATGTGCCGTCCTGGTGCAGCTCCTACGAGGAGTTCATTGACGTCCACCGCACGCTGCTCGAGAGCCGGGAGGTCTCTCAGGATCTCCACCACTGGATCGACCTCACTTTCGGGTACAAGCTGCTGGGCAAGGACGCCGTCAAGGAGAAGAACGTTTGCCTGCACCTTGTAGACAACCACACGCATCTGACCACCTACGGGGTCGTGCAGCTCTTCGACCAGCCGCATCCCAGGCGCATGGTGGGACCTGCCTACACGCCGGCCGAAGCTCCCACCATCGCTCGGCCCCTTCTCCAGAATATCCGGGAGACTCTCTATCTGGAGGACATCCCGGGCCAGGTGACTGATGCCGTTAACGGGCTGGTGCTGGAGGCTACCCCTAGTGAAACCAGCTGGTCCGGGGAGAAAGCTGGCGCTGGAGAGGACGATTTGGAGCAAGGCATGGAAGCCCTGGATTCGATTCCTCCTCCTAGCAGAGCTGCTGATCAGCCTGGTGCCACTTTGCCTTCAGCGCAGCCCTCCGCTCTCCCTGCGTACGCCGCAGAAGGCAAAACCTCGGGTGTCCGACCTCTGCGTCGGAGCAAGGCAGGTGCTGTGGATCCGGCTGACAGGGATGGCATGAAGATCACACTTCCCGAAGGCTTCAATCCGCTCCAGGCCCTGGAAGAACTGGAGAAATTGGACAATTTCTTGGTTAAAGGCCTAAGCAGTGAGATGCGGTCGATGGAACAGCCGTGCGAAGAGCAGCCTTTGGGTCTCTCGGACCTCTTCCAAAGGGATATGCAAGCTCTGGGCATCCTGATAGCCGAGATAATATTTGCACCAAGGATCCGCCCTTCGAAGCCCGACGCGTCCCTGTTGGAGCGGTTCCTGATGGTGCGAAATCTGTGCCGCTACCACCCCAAGGAGATCCCAGCGCCGCTCCAGCACGTGCTGCAGGTCCTGCTGCAGCTCAGTGTGCCTGTGGAGAAGCTTCTGAAAACCAGGGAGGGCAAAGGCACGGTGTGGTTGTTCGAATACAGTCCCGTTTCCCAGGGTCTCCCCCCACCTTGTCCCACGCAGCTCCTCAGCCCCTTCAGCTCCATCATTCCCTTCCCCACGTATTTCCCAGCTCTGCACAAGTTCATTTGCACCTACCAGGCAAAAAAGGTAGAGGATGAAGGTCAGGGCCGGGAACTCGTTTTCCAGCTGTGGCAGCAGCTAGAGGGAATCCTTTCTGAAATCACTCCCGAGGGCTTGGAGATCCTTCTGCCTTTCATATTATCCTTGATGTCCGAGGAGAATACTGCTGTCTATGCAGCGTGGTATCTCTTTGAGCCTATAGCTAAATCCCTAGGTCCTAAAAATGCCAATAAATACCTGCTGAAGCCGCTGATCGGAGCATACGAGACCCCCTGCAATCGCCACGGCAGGTTCTACCTGTACACAGACTGCTTCGTCGCCCAGCTCATAGTGCGCCTGGGGCTGCAGTCCTTCCTCCTGAACCTGCTGCCCCACATCCTGCAGATCCTCGTGGGCATCGAGAGCTCGCGGGAGGAGAGCAAATCCCTCCTCGGCGCGGCCGAAGACGACGAAAGCGGCGGGGACAGCCCGGTGTCGTGCGTGTTTGGGGAGGAGATGAAAATGGACGTGGATCGCGGCTCTGCCGCGCTCGACCTCCTCGACTACACGTCTGGCGTCAGCTTCCACGACCACCCCTACCTGCCCGAGAGCGAGGACTTCCAGAGCGGCCTCTACGTCGGGGAGTCCCTGCAGCCGCAGGAGCAGGAATCGCTCAGCCTCGGGCGGCTGAGTGACAAGAGCAGCGCCAGCGAAGTGTCCCTGGGGGAGGACAGGCCCGCGGATGGCGATTCCCAGAAGGACAAGAGCAGCTTGAAGTCCGTGGACAGCAGCCAGGATCTGAAACAGAGCGAGGACTCGGAGGAGGAGGAGGGGGATGAGCGTGAGGAAGAGGAGCACGATGACGCGGCGGGTGATATAGAGCTGACTCTGGCTGTGGATGCTGCTGCCTCCGTGGATGCTGCGGCCTCCGTGGATGTCGCTCTGGCTGATGACAGCAGCGAGCCGGAGGATGGGGAGGGAGAGGAGCTGCCGGATCACTCCGATGACAAAGAGCAGACAATCCTCCTGGGTAAGGCCCTGCCGGCGGGCAGCCTTTTTACTGCACCTAGCAGAGCAGAGCGGGGGATAACGGCAGGCACAGACCTGTCCAGTGAAAGAGGATCCAGATTGAGGGGTATCTATAGTCCCAGCTCAGGAACCGTATTAAAACCAGTGCAAAAGATCCCCGCGGAAGCGTGGGGACACCCTGCCGTGTTTGCAGGGCGGTTGCAGTAGGAAGGGTCGGGTGGAAGGACAGTTGTGCTCAGTTTGCTGATAAAGCAGCCCGGGATGGGGAGCAGCCGGCGGCGATAGCTAATCTGCAGCGTGCCAGGCCCTGGGCTCGCGACGGCTTTTGTTTTGCAGACACAACCTGTAAGATGCTGAGGTGGCTCTCGGCCAAGCTGGGCCCCACCGTAACGTCGCGCTTCATCGCCAGGAACCTGCTCCGTCTGCTCACGTCCTGCTACATCGGTAACGTCGCCTCCCCGAGCCCGGAGCTCGCGGCCTGGGGCGCTCTGCGGCTTCAGCTCCTGGTTATTTTCTCTCGGCAGGTCCCACCAGGCAGCAGTTTGTACCGAGCACTGATGAGAATGGGCCCCTGAGTGCAGGAAATATCTACCAGAAACGGCCCGTGCTGGGAGACCAGGTGTCCAAGCCGGTGCTGGCCTGTCTCGTGCACGTTGCTTACCTGTACGGAGAGCCCGTCCTCACCTACCAGTACCTGCCCTACATCAGCTACCTGGTTAGTATGGCTTTTTCTCCCCTTCTTGTGCACGGTGCCATGAGAGCTGCATAGAGCAGAGCTGTGGGCAGAGAAGAGGAAGCACAGAAAACAGGGGGGCAGCCTCATCAGGAGCTTTCTTGCTAAAAGCTGGTGCTGACTTGGACTCTTCCCTGGGCCCGCGTGGGCTCCTGCTCTTGCAGCTGCTGGAGCCCTGGCTGAGAAGAACCGCTCTGATGCAGCCAGAAGAGGCACTTCCAGCTCCATCCACAGCTCCCAACCACTTCCAGCAAAATCCATGGCTGCAAACGTGGGCTTAGCACACCGAGGCTGCCGTGGATCTGCATCTGACCACTGGTTGCCGCAAGCCCTCCATCCCCTTCCTTGCGAGGCCCTTTGCTGGCGTCTACAACCCCCACAAAAACATTCTCCTCTTTTGCTTTGCCAAAACAGGGCTGGCTCCAAGGTGACAAGCAGCAGTTAGGGCAGTTTGGCTGCTGTGGGATTTTGAGAGGTCTGTGTAGGTAGATAGGGGGCAGCTTGGGAGAGGTTAAAGGAGCTTTTTCAACTGAATTAAAAAAAATACTGGCAGGACTTGCAGACTTTTCATCTTGAAATTCTTAGCTGAATAGCAAGAAGGAAATGTATAATACAGCTGGTAGAAAAACAAATCTATTTTCATCAAAAAACAGAGAATGTTTTAAACAGGCTTATTTTTCATACTATTTTTTTTCAGTAGTTATTAATATTTTGGTTCCTGGTTCTTGTTTAAATGGAAAACTTTAATAGCTTTTTGATAATGTAAACTTGGAGGCAAAGAGGCCGTGACTATTCATTTAAAGAAAAAAAACATTGTCAATTTTTCCAGTGTTGAAGGGATGATTTTTCAGGGGAAAAAATCCCGTTTTTCAGCAAAATCATTCTCCACCCAGTTGCAATCATAGCTCCAGCTGTTCTGTTTTTCTTTCTTTCTTTCTTTTTTTTCTGAACATTTAAATTATTGCCCAGGGGCAAGGAGGGGGGATTAATATTCTTGTGAACAGCATTTAGCAACCTGATATTAAAGCAGCGAAACTTGGGGATCGCAAAAAGGATGACAAAAAGTCAATCATTCTTGCAGAGTTTGGCGGAGTGGATATTTTGTGAGCTCCTGTGATGAGCTGGAAGATGGCGGGTGTACAAAAAATAGAGCGGAAACTGGGAATTGTTTGCTGTTTTTGTTACTGGCTCTTTTCTTTGGTGTTTGGCTTGCCTCGGAGCACTAGTTGGGAGAAAGGACAATCTAGAAAGATACCGTTTCGTGTTGCTGCTGGCATTCTTAGCTGTTTGGTCTTTCTGTTGCCAGCATCGGTACTGTGTCAGCAAAAAACGCGCTCTCCTCCTTGTGCTGTTATCGCAGTTGGATTTCTAGAAATCAGCAGCAAGTTTGCCCGTATTTTGTGCCTTGGAAATTCCATGCAGATTATTCCGCCGTCTCTGCATCCAGGCTTAACAGGGCACGACATGAAAACACCTATTTGTGGTATCAGTCGCTTGGGTGTGACAGTATTCCCTGTGTTCACCTGTACAAGCAGGTGATCCTTTGGGATCTGCTTTGCCTCCAAATTCCCACTTGTGGGAGCAGGCAGGTGCTCTCCAGAGGATGCCTGAGAGTTTGGGCGTGTTGTGCTCCAAGCTCCTCTCTGGAATCGACGTATTCCTGGCAGTCCTCGTCTTCGGCCTCATCCCCTCGAGCTGCTGTCGCCTCTGTGCTCAGGGTCCCCTCCTGCAGGCTGTGGCCAGCACGAGCGTGTGGTTTGGAGCCCCAATGATCTTGGGGTCACCCTGGATGTGTCCTGCAGGGGAGCTAGTGGCCTGAGCACAGAGAGCGCCCGGGCACAGAGGATTCTCCCCGCACAGGTGGCTCCCGGCGGTGGCTCCGGCGCGGCCCGGCTCAACAGTCGGAAGGAGGCCGGGCTGCTGGCGGCCGTGACGCTCGCCCACAGGATCGTGGTCTGCCTCTCGGACACGACGCTCATGGACATCCTGCCCAAGATCAGCCAGGAGGTGCTGCTGCCCGTGCTGGGCACCCTCACTTCGCCCACCGTGGGGTGAGTGCTGCCCTTTGCTCTGCTTGGGGTCTTCAGGCAGAATGGGCACGCCTCCAAATCCGGGATTTGGGAATTGTTCTGTGAGGGTCTTAGGAATCTGGGGACTGTGGAGCTTTTCCTACCCTCATGGGCACATCTTTGTGCTGGTGCATTGCACATATGAGAGCTGGTACCAGCCAAGACCTGCTGAAAATGCTGCCTCCCTGGAAACCCAGAGAGAGCAGGAAACATCAAATAGAGGGAAAAGGGCTACGTGTGGGAATGATAACACATGTCCTCTTCAGTTTCCCCAGTGGTGCCCAGGCCCGTATTGTCCTGTGTGTTAAGACAATCAGTCTAATTGCCTTGATCTGCCTGCGGATTGGGCAGGAGATGGTGCAGCAGCATTTGAGCGACACTGTGAGAAACTTCTTTGGGGCCTTCTCGCTGCTGCAGGAGCTGCAAGACCAGGTCAGTGCCGTGCGAGAGACGCTCCCGCCGTCCTGCAGCACGCAGGAATGTGGTGGGCATTCCCGCAGGAATGTGGTGGGAATACCTGCAGGGGCTGGCAGTGTCCAGCCCAGGCTGTGTTTGTGTAACCCCTACCACGGTGCGAGTGCCTCATCTTGGGAATCTCCCTGTTTTCTCTTCTCTAGGGATTGACGGCAGAGTCGCTGAGCAGCTGTGAGGTACCTATGATGGAGGTGCCTCTTTCCAACGGGAAGCTGCTGGCCCTGGATCCAGCAGTGCTGATGGAGCTACAGAAGGTGTTCAGCCCCGAGATGGCCTACATCACCTACATCCCCTTCTCCTGCTTGCTCGGTACGGCTTGGCTGCTCCCTTTCCTGAGCTTGGTGAGAGCTCCACGCACACGTGTCTGCTGTGAAGCCGCAGGCAGCACCGCGCTGCAGTCACAGGCTGCTGGGTCGAGTCTGCAGCTTCTCCCTGGATACTGGGTCCAGGAGCCCACTGGGACTCCAGGCTCGTTTGGTTGTGAACTGCGTGGGGAGGGTTGTGTTCACGGCCCTGTGATGGTAGGGAAGGAAAGGGAGGAAATTCCTTCTCTTGGAGCCGCGTTGTCTCTTTTCAGGCGATGTTATCAGGACGGTTGTGCCCAACCACTCGCTGGTGGAGAAGCTGGCCAGCCTCTACCTGGAGACCGTGAACCCCAAGAGCTTGCAGATGGTTAGCCTGGAACAGACACAGAGCGTGCCAAGCGCAGAGCAGGATATGCGCAAGGCTGAGCCCTTCTCCAGCCACCACGAGGACAGTCAATCCGGTACTTTTGGGAGCGTCCTGGTAGGGAATCGCATCCAGGTTCCCGTGGACACACAGCGCGAGGGTCTGGGCTTCCTTCGCCTCGGTGCTGTCGCTGATGGCTTCATTCCTAGCTCATCCAACGAAGAGGATACCCTGAAGCACGACCTTCCTCGCAGCACCCACATGCTGTGTGGGAACTGGCTGGCCTACTGGCAGTATGAGATTGGGGTGAGCCAGCACGATCCCCGCTTCCACTTCCACCAGATCAAGCTACAGAGTTTCTCAGGGCACTCGGGGGCCATCAAGTGTGTGGCACCGCTCGGCAGCGAGGACTTCTTCCTTAGTGGCAGCAAGGACAAAACCGTCCGCCTCTGGCCCTTGTACAACTACGGCGATGGCACGAGTGAAGTGCCGCCCCGGTTCACGTACTCCGAGCACAAGAAGTCTGTTTTCTACGTGAGCCAGCTGGAGGCATCGCAGCACGTGGTGAGCTGTGACGGGACCGTGCACATCTGGGACCAATTCACAGGTAATAAGGGAAAAAGGGGGTGACCAGATGAGGGTCAGCCCAGTCCTCTCTCGAGCCTGAAGGTCCATAGTGAGTCCTGGTGGCTCCTGCTAAAAAACAGAATAGAGACTAGAGGTTTGCTCTGTGCTTTCTCCTTGCATCTATGGGTGTAACTTCACCATTTTTCACAGGGAAGCTTCTCCGGACTTTCGATGAGTTAGACAGCAAAGTCCCCATCACAGCTGTGACCACGATGCCACCTCCCTATCACAGCATCTCTGTGGCCAGCGCGGACTCCGTGCTGCGTTTCATGGATCACAGGAAACCGGGACTGCAGGTAAGGCCCCTGCGAACCACCCTCCTTCAGGCTGCTCTGTGGCACCTGTGCGCTCAGTGACAGTGCTGGCCACAGCGTTTATTGTCCCCTCACTGCCAGACCCCTTAGTCCTCTTGTCCCCTGCTGGCTGACTCTCTCTTGCAGCACGAGTTTCGCCTGGCCAGCGGTGTGAGCGCGGGGCTCATCCGCTGCTTGGCCGTCAGTCCCAACGGGCGCAGCGTCGTGGCCGGCTTCTCCTCGGGGTTCATCGTGCTGCTGGACACCAGGACGGGGCTCATCATGCGCGGGTGGCCGGCCCACGAGGGAGACATCCTGCAGATCAAGGTAAGGGCTTCAGCTGGGATCAGGCTCGCTGAAGATAACAGCGGTGGAAGATGGAGTGCAAGGCATCAGGGGCTGCTTCGTGACACTCACCGGGGCACTGAGCTGTGGTGCCTCCTTCTGAAACCTGCTGCTTGGCAGGGCTTATCTGCTCCATCCTCTGCCTGCCACCCCTTGCTGTGTCCCTAATAAGCCCCCTAGGACATCCAGCCCCTTGCTCACTGCTGCACATGGATGTTCTGGGTCCAACCTGAGCAGCTCTCTGAGGTTTCAGGCCCTGCTGAGCAGGTCTGCATGCCCTGCAGCAGGGCCAAGGGGGGAGCCCTGTGAAGAGGCAAACGTGCTGCTTTCTCCTCAGGGCTGCCACCCGCCCTTGCAGAGCCTCGCTCTAATGAATAACTCTTGTCCATATTTACCCACCCTCAGGGAGCATCGTTGGGCCTGCAGTGTCCTCGACCCAGCGTGGGTTAAACAAAGTTCACTGCTGTGGGTTGTTTACCCTCTCACTAGCTCTGCTAATTGGCGGCTCCAGCCTTCTGCTGCCCTCAGCAGAGTGTTGCCTACTGTGAAAGGGGCCCCCAATTCCCTGGCCGTGAGAAGATAATTTGGCAGGTGGTTTAATGAAGAGAGAGGCCATGTGACAATCTCTTTACCCACCGCAGTAAGAGCAGCTGATGAATTAATGATGTTGTGAACCAGGATGCCCTTTCCTTGGACAGTGGTAGAGGAGGATGGAGCTACTGGAGAGCCCCGTAGTCAACTGTGTTTACCTAAATGCTTTGTTAATCCTGCCCGGTACCACCAGCTGCTTGGAAATGGCTGGCACTGTCCGTAGTGATTGCACTGGGACTGCTGGCTGCTTCTTGCTAATCTCATTTGCAGTTTTTACTGCAGCAATGTTGCTTCACTGGCTCTTCCTCTCACACAGGCTGCAGAGGGCAATGTGCTCATCAGCTCCTCCTCGGATCATTCCCTGACTGTCTGGAAAGAACTGGAGCAGAAGCCTTTGCACCACTACAAATCTGCCTCTGAGCCCATCCACGCGTTCGACCTCTACGGCAACGAAGTGGTGACGGGCACTGTGGCCAACAAGATCGGCGTCTACTCCATGCTGCAGTCGTCAGCCCTGCCCGTGAGCACGACCAAGCTGAGCTCGGAGAACTTCCGCGGCACCCTGACCAGCCTGGCCGTGCTGCCCACCAAGTGCCACCTCCTGCTGGGCTCTGACAACGGCGTCGTCCGCCTCCTCGCGTAGCGACTCGCCGCCCGCGGCTCCGGAGGGAGGGCCGGGAGCTGGCAGCGGCTTTGCTTGCAGAGGAGGCAGTGAGACATTCCCGAACGCGGGATGCGGGAGGGAGGTGGTGCTGTCGGTGAGCACTTGGTGAAGCATCTCTAACCTCTTTCTGTATCTTTAAAAGAAACAAAAAAAGCCATAGTTAAGGTACCTCTACTGCTGCTGGGAGAAACGTTGGGCGTTGTAGGTCACTGTGAGCCCTGCAGAGAGGTCTGGAGCTTTCCATGCCGTGTGTGCCTGACTCCTCAGGGGACTGTGAGCTGCTCTCCAGAGAAATGTGGACCACGGCAATCCCTGCCCCTCCGTCAGGACGGGGAAGGGGTTGTCCTTAGAAGAACACAACAGTATAGCTAGTACCGTCTGCACTTATCCTTCACTTTCCACTCCTGAACCACTGAACACTCTTATTAGAATAGCTTCACACGGGCCTGGGAGCCACCTTGGGAGCTGCGTGGTGCTGGGCATCTCCTCCCTGCGTGCTCGGTGGGCTCAAGGCCCGGGAGGATGAACTGTAGTCACTTCGGGTTCTGCAGCCCTGGCTAGATCCTGTATGGGGGGAGCAGAGGTTAATTAAAGCACTTCTTGTCACCTTACTGGTTGCAGGGCAAAGACGGGAACGAAGGCACGAACCCCGTGTGCTGCACTGGTTTGTCTAGGGATGAACTGCTGCAGGAGGATAGTTTGGGATGGGAACATGACTCTCGAGGGATGACAGAACTAGACACTTCCATGAGGATTTGGGCTCCTGGAGCAGTGAGATAGGGATGAACCATTCTCGCTGGTTCTTGCCCCAGAAGCGCTGCATCCCGTGCGTATCCATGGGGTGCGGAGTGCTCTGTGCGGTGCAACAAGGCTGCCCTTTCTAATCCTCTCCGCTCCCCTTTGAGCTGATGAGACTGGTAGAGAAGCAGGAGGACAGGACAGCAAAGAGGTGCTCAGTTCTGCCCTGCCTGCAGAAGTGAAAACCCAGGGGCACAATCCAGCACGGTCTCCCTTTCCTGACCTTCCCTGCTGGGATGCACCTGTTTCTTCCCTGCTCTCATCCTTGGTCCAGGAGCAGTTGCCTCCCTGGTGCTGCAGCCTCCTTCCCATCCATCCTCCAGCCTGCTCCGAGCTAGTGCCCGGAGACCGGGAAGCCTCCGTCCGGCAGAGGAGGAGCCTGCGGTTGTCCTGGCCGGGGAAAGGGCCTCGTGGAGCTGTTGGTTGATCCACAGCGGGAAGGCTGCCCTCTGCTCCGGGGGCTGGGGAGGGGAGCAGTCGGCCCTCGCTATCCTTCCTTCCCAAGGGAGCTCCTGGTCCCGTGTTGCCTATTAACCGTTTGCAATAGATGTAAATATTTACTTCGAATAAACTCTTTGAAAGAGATGCAGAGGCGTCTGTGTGGGGAGGCTCCGTGCCGGGCTGGAAGGGTCCGAGCGCAGCGGCTCTCCTGGCTCCGCGTTCCCGGGAAAGCTGCGGGGGGGATGCGGTGAGGAGGCTCTGGATATAAGAGGACATGGGGCTTCCCCATGTGGCGTGTTCCCAAGTAGTTCATGGCCGCAGACCTCAGCGCTGTCTCTTCTCCCATCCTTCCCAGTTCGTGCAGGGAGTTGGGGACTTTTATAGGGAAGCCTGGGTGACCGGGATGATTTTGTAAGGAAACTTGGAATCCCGTTCGCGTCCTCCACTGCTTCTTGGTGGCTCCCGTCGTGCTGAGGAGGTGGCAAAGCCCCAGCTCGGGCTGGGGAGCGTCGCTCTCATGTCTGCGCGAGGCTCAGGGCTCCTGGGGCTGCATCTCCCGGCGACGTTTCCTTCATCCTGGATCCGTGTGTGTTGGGGGGCAGCCCCCCAGCAGGGCGCTGGTGCTCGGGGTGGTACCGGTGCCCTCGACGCAGCCGCCGGTTAACAAACAGCACCCCGAGCTGCTGCAGCTGGCAGAGAAACAGCACGCAAGGAAAATTCCCCTGTGGCACCGAACGCCGAGCCGTGCGTTTTCATTTTCTGTGGTACAAGAGGGCATTCCTGTCACAGCACAAGGAAAGCAGAGCGGCTACTTGGGCATCGCGGTTATTTCTGCTCTTGGGCGTTTCGTCGCTTGTCGCTTCAGCGTCACCCTCGTCCACGGGGCGCAGCAGCCTCAGCTGTCTCCCCATCTCCGCACACCCCACAAATCCCCTCTTATCCCCCCCCAGCGAATGTTTAGCCGGATGCTCTGAGTCAATATTTGCCTGCGGACTCTCAAATAAGGGGTGGCTGGTGCCGAAGGTCGCGGCCGGCGGGCAGGACGAGAGGCCGCTGCGCGCGGAGCTGCCGGCCGGGCTAACGCGACGCCCGGCTCCGACACGCGGTAAGGGGCGAACGCGCTGGGATGTGCTGGGAACGGGGGCTCCTCCGGGAAGGAGTCTCTGGGAAGGGGGTGGACGTGGCGGAGAGTTAAAGGTCGGGGACGAGTGGGGAGGAAAGGGGCGTTCGGGGCTGTTGGGAGCGGCAGGATTTAGGGTGAGGGAGGAAGGGGAATGAAGCGGCGTCGAGTTTGGGGAACCCAACGGGGTGCTGAGCGGCTGCTCTTGGTCAAAGCAAGGAGAAGGCAGCCCTGGGAATGGGGTGTTTGGGAAGCCATCCCGAGGCCTGGCCTTTGGATTTGGCACGGAGGGTTTACACTAAGGAGAAGATAGGTTATTTCTGCTCCATCGGGAAAAGCGGCCGGTTGAAGCGGTGGCCGGGGAAGGGGTGGGGTTTCACCTGGAAAAGGGGCATTCCCAGAAGGGAGCGCAGGGGGAGACGCTGGGTTTCCCGGCAAAGGGGGAAGTGCAGTGCTGGGAAGGGGAGGACGTATTCCTGGATTCTGCATTCCCGGGCTCTATATTCCCGGACTCATTGCTGGGGAACCCTGCCCGGGCATTTCCCACCTGCGGCTCGTGCCTCATCCCAGAGATACAGCATGCTTGGGATAAGGGAAACAGCCCTTGCGATCGGCATCAACGCGGGTTTCCAAGCAGAGTGATCCAGGAGCGCTTCACGTAGGCGCCTCTGCCCCAGCCCGTTCCTCTCCGGTTTCGCTGCCCTGGCGCTGGAGCCAGGTGTCTCGTGCTGTTTCTTTGCATCATTGTTCGCTCCGTCCTTCTCTCCGCGAGCGCCAACCTGTTTGGCCGGGCCGCTCCTTTCCTCCCCGCAGCCCCAGGAGGCTCAGGCTGCCGGGAGCCGCTTCCCTCCGCGTCGTCCTCCTCTCCGCGACCATGGAGCCGCTCGGGGCCCTGCTGCTGCTCTGCCTGCCCGTCCTGCACGGCCTCCTCCGGGTAAGCGTCCCGCGCCGGGGCCCCACACCAGCCACATAAATGAGGAATAGGGAAAGCTCATTCCCCCAAACAACATGCGGTTGATTTTTCTGCAGAATATGGTTAGCAAAAGAGTAGGTACAACATCTGTACGCACTTTTTTTCGCTCCCCATCTAAAGATACCCATGGATATTCTCATTATTCAAGTGGATTTTTGTAGCAAACCTTTGGAAACTTGGCTCCAGCCGCTGAGCTTCAGGGGTTAACAGGACATTTTATAACGTTTTAAATCTGGATCCCCTTCAACTCGGATATTGCTGGCTCTCTAGGGGATACAATATTTGTATCTGAGCTGACCCCTGTTTAAATAAATACAGCCTCTGCAGCCTCTGCAGCCTCCTGATTATTTCTGCCTCCCCTCATGGGACCCTATTCCCCCACTGCTGCATCCTAAAGCCCTGTCCTCACTCTGTTATTGCTGCAGTGATGCCCACGTTGCATCCACAGAAACGTGTTAGGAGTGGGAAAAAGAGAACCAACTTATGAAAATTCAGAAGAAACTACCTGGGACTTTTTCTTTGTCCTTCCAGTTTCCTTTGGCACATGCCCTTGAGCAGGAGCACCTCTCCCTAGACAAAGCCGTGGAGTTCCAGGTAAGCGATGGCTGGTCCCCACGCAGGGGGACTGGTTTTCCACTCTGTCCTGAGCTAGGACGAGCCCAGGAAGGGCCATTTAGCAGTGCCGGGGAGCAAGAACATCCCCCTTTGCTCAGCTTCCCGTGCAAGCTGCATGAAAGCCCTAGGGAAGCCCATGCTGTTTCTCCTGCTTCTCCAAGCTATCCGTGTTCCTTCCCAGGACGTGAAAGGGGCTGCTCAGCTGGAGGTCACCACGGCGGATGCCCCCGGCGCTGCTCCGAGCCCGCTGCACGCCGAGGGGACGGATTCCACCGCCGACACCTGGGAGGACATTCGCGGAGCCACGACACCACTCGCCACCACAACCGCAACGCCGGGCAGCGGCGGGGACGTCAGCTCTTCTGAGGAGGAAGATGAGGGCCAAGATAAAACCTGTGACAAGACGGGCAAGAAAAGCCACCGACTAGCAAAAGGGCTGATGAAATTCAGCTTCGAGCTCCTCAGGGAGGTCCAGCTGGAGTCCAGCGGCGACAACGTGATCCTGTCTCCCCTCAGCATCACCCTCGCCCTGTCTCACCTGGCACTAGGTAATTTATTAGTAACAAAAGCAGCAGCTCCCGCTTCTACTCCTCCCCTGGAGGTAGTAGGAGTTAATGTGCAGAAGGCAGAGATTAAACAGCAGCCCCTTTCCCTTACTTTTACTCCTGCAGCTTTAATTAGGCTCTGTAACAATTGCAGCTGCTCTCAGCGCCCCGCGCTGAGGCTCCTGCTCTCAGATTTCCGCAGCCTCTTTTGTACGGCCCGGCGCGTCCCCAAAGCGGGGCACGGCCACAGCAACAGCCCCTGCTTTGCCGCAGCCCGGCAGCACCTAACAGGAACCCGACCGCCTTTTGCAGGAGCCGCCAACCAGACGGAGCGGCGCTTGCTCGAGGCGCTGCGCCTGGCGCCGGTGCCCTGCGTGCACCACGCGCTGCGCGACGCGCGCGGGCGGCTGGCGGAGACCCTGCTCGGCGCCACGGCGCGCCTCTACCTGCGCAAAGGTGAGGGCGGTTTGTGCTCCTTTTTATTCCTTTTAATTCCTTTTTATTCCTTTTTATTCCCGAGAGCTGCTAACTGCACGTGGGATTCTTCCCCCAGGTTTTGAGGTTAAAGAGAAGTTCCTGGAGGATTCGGAGAGGTTCTACGGGGCCAAGCCGGCGATGCTGTCTGGGAACAGCGAGCGGGACCTCGTGGCCATAAACAAGTGGGTAGAGCTGGCGACTAATGGGCAGATACCCAGCTTCCTGCGGCAGCTCCCTGCGGACACGGTGATGCTCTTGCTCAGCGCCATCCACTTCCATGGTGAGCACCGCGGGACTTGCATTTCAAGCCTGACCATGCCGAGGAATAGTTAGAAATCTGTTAGTTTTGCAGACAGCCAAGCTGAATGTGTGTTCTGTCAATCTGCTTGTTCTTTTCCTCCATATCTACTGTTCCTCTTCCTTGGGTTTCTTTATACTCATGATTATGCTCTAGGTGACCATGCATGTGCAGGGGAGTTGGACTAGATGATCTCTAGAGGTCCCTTCCAACATTAACAATTCTATGATTCTATGATTTCCGATTGTTCCACCTGTGCTAAAAATGCTGCTTAACAGCAGAGCCAGAATGAAGCAGGTGCATCGGGAAGAATTTTTGCCTCATACTCACAGAGACTTAATTCCTGGGTAAATCTGCAGACGTTTTGCTTGCTCTGGGAGCGCTATTTCGCAGCGCTTAGCACAAAGGCAACACCCTTCGTTTTTCAAAGCACTTCACAAACATCCCCTACTTTATCTTCATAGCCTTCAGTGAGCTCCCACGCCGAAGCATGAGGATTAATCCTGTTTCACTTTGTTATTTCCATAGTCCCTCTCTAGAAGATAAGGGCTTCCTGCTGTTAGTTCTTCTTTCCAGCCTTGGTACCAACTTCTCTCTGCTGTAATTTCTCCTTGTCTCATCACTATCTGCCTTCTCTGAGAACTCATGATAAGAGCAGGGTTGTCTGGGCAGTTTCTGTTTCCCAGCCTGAATTTAACTTTGTTGTGTTTTTAACTTCTATGTTGACAGGGTTTTGGAGGAATAAGTTTGATGCCAACCTCACTGGGCCAGACATATTCCACCTTGATAATGATTTCACGGTCCCAGTTGAGATGATGAGAGCCCAGAAATACCCCTTGAGCTGGTTTACACTGGAGCCCCTGGACATTCAGGTAAGGCTCTATCAGGAGTGTTTCTCTTCCTATTTAATCTCACCGAGCACAGCTATACTCTGCTCAAACCAAATGATTTTTCACAGGGACACAACACCTAAGAAGTTAATAAACACTCTTTGTCCCCGTTTTTAGCAAGAGAGTTAAATCTTTGCTCTCAGCTTTGTGAAAATCAAGAAGGGATATCAATTAAGTGGGAAAATCATGGAGTTTTAAAGTTCAATTAAAGATAAATGAGGGATATGGAAAGCTAATTCCCCCTAACAATGTGCAGTTGATTTTCCTTCAGAATATGACTAGTGAAAGAGTAGGTACAATGTCTGTACACATTTTTTTCCCTAAGTGTTTCATGATACTAAATACCAAAATTGGATGCTGAATTTCCAGCAAAAAAAAAAAAAATTCCCTGGAGAAATCAGACATCTTCTTCTAACCTGATTGTTTTCCTCCTATGGCTTGACTAGCTGTAATTAAAATAGAATAAATAAATAAATAAAAAATAGCATCACTTTTTGGTCTCTGTCCTGCCTCTTCTATAAATTATTCTGATTGGTTTTGTTTCCAGGTGGCCAAGTTTCCCTTCAAGGGGAACATGAGTTTCCTGGCCATTGTACCGAACCAGTTCAGCTGGAACGTCTCTCACGTGCTGGAGAACCTCCCTTACGAACAACTACGCAGCCTCTTCCCCAAAGAGGTCCCCACCGCAGTGAAGATACCCAAACTGAAGCTGGACTATCAGCTGGAGCTCAACAAGGTTCTCAGTCACATGGGTAAGAGCTCTCCCTGATCAATCTACGTAGATTATTTGTTCACTAACACCCAAAACTGCAATCCTTGTTTTTAAAGCTGTGCTCACAGCTTGCTCCAGAGAGCATGCAGAACCTTTCGGCTCTTGTTCCTCTCCTCCTTACTCTTTGTTCACCTAGCACTAAAAGTTTTGCTCCAGCAAGATGATGACGTATTGATGGAAACATTCACACTTCCTCGTGATCTTTGAGTTCTTTCTACTGCCCTATTTCATTGAGTTTTATTTCTAGCCAAGGCCTCTGAGGTTTCATGCAGTCGCTGCAGTTTTCATTTCTGTTGCCTGCGTGTTCTCCAGGGCTGTTGGACAACACATGCAGCAACAGGATAGGGAATTGTTTCCTCCAGGTACCTTTGAGGAGCGGCTGTGGCGCCCAACGGGAAGCGTTAACGTTGCCTGATTTCTCCGTAGGTCTCCAGGAGTTGTTCACAAACCCAGATCTCCGCAGGATCACAGAGGAACCTCTCTTTGTATCCAGCATCCAGCACCAGGCTACGCTGGAGCTTAAAGAAGACGGGGTGGAGGCATCATCGGCTACTGGCGTCATGTTGTCACGGTCACTCTCTGCCTTCAGCCTTGACCGACCCTTTCTCTTCATTATCTTTGACGAAGAAACAGGCATCCCGCTTTTCATAGGCAGCATCCAGAACCCTAACCCCAATGCTGCTCCCCACAGGAAAGAGCCACAGGACTCGTCTAATGCCACAGATGTCACCGAGTATCCCATGCCCAAATAAGAGAGGAGCAGAGCCTAGTTCTGGGACTGCTGCCAACCCAACCCTTTGGACCTGCTAAGCGAGGCGTCCTGTTGCTGGAGACCTCCCTTTAAGGCCATAGAAGTCTTGGTGTTTCCTTTACAGCTCCCTAAAGGCAATCCCGGGATATCCCATTCCAGCCTTGACAAGCTTCTCCTAGCCGGGTTCCCTTTGCTGACCCTGGAAAGCGTGCCTGGATTTCCCTTGCAGGGCTCCCAGTCCTGACGGGAGGCTTCCTTGTCCCCAGACTCTCATTAGCATCCTGATTAGACTCTTTTCAGTGTCTCCCATAGCCTGGAATCTTCATTAGCATCTGGCAGCTTGGACAGGAGCCAGAGATATTAATACTGCCCTTCCCTCCGCGCTTCCTGGGAACATGCCTTCCTCGGAGTGTTCCCTGAAAACCGTGTCTCTTTGTACCCACATAGAAAACGATCTTGGAATGAGCTGGACCAGCTGTTTGCCCAGGGATGAGTCAGACACTTCCAGGCACTGGCTCTTTCCAAATAATTCCTCTCTCCCACTCCTTGGCTATCGGGATCTGTTGTGGGAAGGTCTCCAGTAAGGGGAACTCCTTTGCATCCCCATCTCTAGTCCTTTTTCTGAGAAACTCTAGGGTCTTGGGAAATGTTAGATTTTTCAAGGCGTATTTTATATTTTTTAGTAATTTTTATGTTGGCAAAATAATAAAGAGTGAAGCAGAACACGTTTGCTCTAGGCGTTGTATTGGAAGACCCAGCAGAGAAAGGAAACAGGCAACCAGCTTGACTGGGTGCAAAGATTAGGGAGGAGAAATATCTGGACCTGAAAGATGCAAAGACAGGAGGGGATCTTGAGGAGGATCAGCTCTTTGCTGATCACAGAGGACAACAGGAGATGTGAGATCATCAGCAAAGACTCTCCAAAGACCGAGTCCAGACAGCTTTGGCCATCTGGGCTGAAGAATGGGGAGGAAACCCTTGAAAGGGCTTTGGGGAAAGGGCATAATTCTTTGAATTAGGAAACGAGCTGCATGGAAGAGGGATTGGGAGGGTATTTGGTATTATAAGGAGGAGATAATCCTTAATCTTTCTGTGGGGCAAAAACTGGGTCTTGCTGTGATGCACTAGGTGATTCAGAGGTGCCGCTCTGGTCTGTCTTCCTGCTGGGATGCTCCGGGTGTGCAGCACAACGTCACGGAACGCTGTGAGTGCTGCCAGGGGAGGCACGAGCAGCAATGGGTTGTCTGTAGCTGGACGTCACTACTTTTGCATTCCGGTAAATTTTGCATTCTGGTAAATTTTGCATTCCGGTAAATGGCAATTTCTGGTAACAGCTTCAGTTTTGTATGAGGGGGGGATCCTCCTTCTGATGTGCACATCTGGAGCAACCTCCTGTGAATGACTCCGGGCAACCCTCCATCTCACCAGCACAACTGCAAACATCAGTCTAACTCACCAGAGCCTGCCGCGCTGCAGCTATTTCTGTATAAAACAAGCGCTGTCCATAGCATATTCTGCTTCAGAACTTGCTGCTTCTGGGGAAAAAAAAGAAATCAGTGCTCTATTTTAGTGCAATAACAGTGACAGAGCCCCGGGGCCGTCCTCCTGGCAGCGTTTTCCTCGCTCCTTCCCGCGCAGGCGGGCGCAGCAGGCAGAGCTCTGGGGGCCTCCGTGCCTGCAGAGCCTGCACCATCTGCTGGAACAGCAGGACTGAGTCACTAACCACGAATTTCAGGGGCAAAGGAGACTTTGGGGAAGAAAAAGTCCTGGCTCGAGCCTGCAATTACACATTTCTAGCAGTCTAAAAGGGGAAAATGGCTAAGGATAATGCCTACCCCCGTGACCAACGCCACGACGTGTACCCTTCAAAAAGAGGGTCTAATTACAGGGCCACGTAATTTAACAAGCAAACCCACAAGAATGCAAGCCTACTACGAGGGCACAGCTCTAGCCCGCAGGGACCATTTCAGCTGCTTTATTTATACAGATTCATCCCTAACATTTAGAAATACCATGCCATGCTTTAGGTAAGCCCTACTTTGGCTACTGCAACCTCAGCTCTAATCTTTCCAGATTCCACTTTGTTGAAGTGCATCCTGTCCCAAATTTGAAGCACAAATCCTCCTCTAGGAAATCTCTTTTTATTGTTTTTTCTTTTTTCCTCTTCATTCTCTGTTCCCTAAACAGCGTGGTTCTTATTTCCTATCTTCCTTTGCTGCCACCCTTCCTCCTCTCCTCCTCCTAGTTATTCTTGTCAAAATATTAATTTCATGTTATTTAACATACAGCAGCCCTCCGTGACTGTATCTTGCTCAACAAATTATCAGTTACACCAACCTTAAGACTCTTTTCGCTCTGCTGACTCTCCAAAAGAAGCAGTTTGTAATATTAATATCTCTGCTCAGGCATTTTCTCTTTGCCTCGCTCAGCCTTCATTTTGATTCAGCTCCGTTCTGAACAGACATGACAGGGGCCCTTGCTCTGTGACTTAATCTGCATCATTGGGTGAAAATATCAAATATTTCTCAATATCTTTAGTATCAGAAGTGTTTCATCTTACTAAAGCAAATTCATACGGATGTCATCGAGAACTTCCATAGCAAAAGCCAGGCACTGTTCAGACAGCATATTGGCTGCTATACTGAACCTAAACCAAAACAACAGTATCCACAAAATGTTGGTATCGATTTAAAAGAAGTGATTTAAAGCCTTACATCTAACTAGAACACATAGCCCTCTGCTTGAGGGATGTGCTCTGTGTACAGGAACAAAACTTGCTTTATGCCATAATAAAGGTCTATACAGCTTTCACTAAGACTTAAGCAACTTAAAACTGAACCTTTATTTAAACTGATCAGGTTTCAGGTTTCACCTGAAGATACAGATAAGCTGTAGAAGCCCCTCCAATGGCCCTTTACACATTAATTCCAAAAATAACATATCAAAAAGAGGAGACTGTATCGCCGCAGCTGACACCCCTGCTCTCGGGCACATGGTGGAGGACTAACAAATACTAACGTCCTTCTGCAGACGATTGCTCATGAAACAAGCTGAGAAGCAGTTGGGAGCGGAGCTGTTACTCTTCTTATTGAGAAAGTGTCACCTCCAGAGCACTGATCGGAAAGCAGCCTCGCTGGCTGCTTCTCCTGCTTCCAAAGGCAGCAGCTCCTGGTTCTCCCAAGCCAGCTCTTCCTCCTAGCTGAGAGAACACACAAGCTAAGCAAGAGCATGCAGGAATTACTCTTCCCAACCGCCTTCCTTCCTCCCTTTTGCTAAGCCCGCTTGCATTAAGCACTTCTTGGCACTGGCTGGAGGCGCTTCTGAATAGCTGCCCCTTAGCTGCAGCTGAACCCGGCTTTCCCTTTAGAAGTCACTCAGGGAAATCTTTAAATGCGGTCGTATAAATAGCACTGTTAACAACACGGCTGGGACAGAAGCCATTCCCTCCTGGGACAAACCCTGGGCAAAACCGGAGGGATCCAGGGCTTGCTCAAACGCGGCGGGGAGCGGCGGACCGACCGCTTGGCTCCCGCTGCCCTGGCCGCACCGAGCGCGTTGGATTTGGAAGCCGGGGTTAAAAAAGGCTAGTAGCAATTTAGAGCCTGCGGCGCCGAAAATGGGAGCAGAGCTCTTTAAGAGAGCCCTGGGAAGCTGTAACCTGAAGCCTGCGAAGGCTGGGCTGGGGCAGGCAGCAAAAAGCAGATGTGGCTGCACCGAAGCCGCACTTGTCCCCGCGTCGCCCCGGTGCGAAGCCGCACGCCCCTGGCCAGCAGGAGCCCGAGGTAAGGGCGGCCCCGGCTGCTTCCATGGGCCCCGGCTGCTTCCACGGAGCTTTCGGAGAGCCCACGGAGAGGGGAGCACCAGGAGGGCGCAGGGATGAGGCTGGGACCTGGCACCTGGGGAAGGGGGAGAGCGGGTCTAACGCAGGTGACCGGGCGAGACGGGCACCAAAGGAAGGATCTGCCCCAGGGCTGGCAGTGCCCCTTGTTGCTCGCAGGGGAGAAGTGTTTTTGGGAGCTGCAGCAGCGTTTTGCCCTCCTAGCAGCCGCGAGGAGGTTTTCTCTTTGCAACGGTAACACTTTGGGTCAAGACTAACTCCAATGCCCTAGACCTAGCGGCTGCAAGATGCTTCGGGAGTAGTTGGCACTGGAGGATGGAGAAGAGAGAGTAAATATGAAATCGTGGGTGATGTTTTACAGCATCTCCAGAATAAAAAGCATTTATAAATGCTTTTTTTTGCATGCTTTTGCATGCTTTTAGCACTATTAATGGAAAGCAAAATATTGCACCTTGTACCTGCAGGGCTTACAGACAACTCCCAGGCAGAAGGTTTCCTCTCAGCTCGTTTCTCTAAGCTGTGTCCCTGACTGTAACATCACCCGCCGCAGGCTGCTGCTCCATCCCTTCTTTTTAAAGGCTGCTACAGATTTTAGTATCATGCCTCAAACCATCCCACCTCTACTCCAACCGAATTCTTTGCTCTCTGCAGTTTTGGCTGCGAGCTCAGAGACGCGCAAATAGAATCCAGATGTTCGGGCCCATTCAGATGCAAAAGGCTTTGTCTTTCTAAAATGGAAATTGCTCTTTGGCAAAGCCTGAGAAATATGAAGCTGGTGACAGTACTGGCAAAAACAATACAAATCTGGGAATCCAATCTCCGCTTCTACTCCCAGGAGCTCAGGGTATTGGAAGCAGAGGTTGTGTCCAGCTCTTTTTTTTTAAGAGGAAAGGCTACAATCCATGGAAAACCTCATCTCCAAACTAGACTGGCCCCAACCTCTTGCACTCATCACGCTTGGTGCAGGCACCCTCAAAGCCCTGTCAAGGATCCCCTTCGCTCAGGCTCTTGCAGGGCTTCTATCATCTCTGTTTCAACACGTTAGCTACGTGTTTTAAAACTATGCAATGAGATATACTCAGTTTCTACATCACATCCATCTCACCAAACATGTCAGTGTGTTTCCGCATAGGAAAACCTCTCCACGTGCTTCTTCTCTACCAGAACACCTCATCTACACAGACGCTAGGGTAGCAGGAGGTTGCTAAAATCTCCCCTGTGGTACCTTTTTCTCTAAAGCAGGATGACCTGCAAAAGAAAAGGGTTTCCATAGAAAATCAAGCAGCAAACTCCCTTTCACTGAAGTAAAACTTCACCCCGATCAGGCTGCTTCTGGAGTTGTGGCCCTTGTAGCCACGTGGCTTTATTTCTACCAACGGGGATGTTTTCTTTACAGCTGCAGCTAATCTGAAACACATGTTTTCTTTTCCTGCTTCACTGGATGCCTGAAACACAGGGGTTAGTTAAATACAAACCTCTTCCTTTCATTTCTGGGAATCTATAAACATTGCTTCAGGCCAGCCTTAGTGGCGGCTGTTCTTAGGGCCTTGACACTTCTGCAGCAGCTCTCATTTACCCCGGGTGAAACTGGGCTACACGCTGCCCTTTGCACCAGACAGATCAGTCAGCAAGGGCCACCTATGCCAACGCAGGAGGGATTAGAACTGGATTTTACAGAAGAAAAGGCTTACCAGCTTTGGGGAGCTTGGTGCTTTCTTCCATTGCCCCTCTTAGAAATGTTGTACGAGCCAAGCTCTGCCTTTCACCTCTTCTCTGGATCTGACCCAACGTAAGGCATTACCTCCAGGCCCTTTCCTCACTCTGTTTTTAGAGAACTCTTCTACTGTCACTTTTTTAAGATGCAAAAGAATCACACGGATTGTATGGCATTCCACGTACGTGCAGACAAAAGAAACATGGCAAAGTACAGCCCAAAGCGGGTAGCCAGTTACCTCTGTCTTCTGCCCCACTCAGCATTCTGGATTAGCTACCATGAATACTGAAACTTTGAATTTTAAGGTAAAACTCAAAACATCAGCAGTGGATTGGGCCACACATCTGCTTTTGTGCCTAGGCACACCCAAGCATCTGTGCTTGCCCCATTCTCAAAGCCATCAGGACCAGGTTGAATACATCAAGTTATAGAAGAAGAAGAAAACCCTGCGGAGATCAGGTGCATCTTTCAGACCATTGCCATGATCAGGAGGGGCAAGCAGCATCGTTGCTGTTTCTGTCAAAACCACTTGCAGCAAGCAGTAGTTGCAGAGACATTTTCATTGCAGTTATTCAGACTCACTCTATCGTGTTGTTCTCTAGGTTCAGGCATGCAGATTCCAGCGATTCTCCTCTTCCTGGGTCTCCTCATTGTCCCAAGTAGATCCCAGAACTCAGTTGCTGGGCAGGTGAGTAGGATGTAACAGCAGAGAGCAAGGAAAGATCCTTGGAGCAGGTAAATTAATTTAATAAGTCTTACGAAAACATTAAGAACTACCCTCCTACGTTAGCAAGGTTTTATTTAGCAACATAAGAGAAACTCCTGCTTTACCTAGACAAAACCCACAGTAATGGGTTTTAAGAGGGGATGACCCTGAAGCAGAAACAGTGGCTTCCAATCCAAACACCGCCTTCAACTTTCCTGGAACCTTTTTGAAGTGAAGCTGCCATTCTTACTGTCCCCTATCAGTAAGATCATAAGAGAACCTCTGTAGACTGGTTGCCTTAGAGATGTGATGAACATCTCAAAGGAGAGAGACTAAACCAAGCGCTTCCCTTCCCGCCAGGGCTCTGCCCCTGCCGATGGAGGCACCGCGGGCGACGTCGAAGAGGAAGATCCCTTCTACAAGAGCCCCGTGAACAAGCTGGCAGCCGCCGTCTCCAACTTCGGCTATGACCTGTACCGGCAGCAGTCGAGCAGGACGGCCACGGCCAACGTGCTGCTGTCCCCGTTCAGCCTGGCCACGGCGCTCTCCGGCCTCTCCCTGGGTGAGTCCCTGCCCTCTCCTCCCGCGCTGCCGGGGCTCCAAGGCCTTCGCTCACATTACCCTGGTCGTTGGCAGGCGCCGGGGAGCGAACGGAGGACGTGATTTCCCGGGCTCTCTTCTACGACCTGCTCAACAAGGCTGAAGTCCACAACACCTACAAGGACCTGCTGACCAGCGTCGGCGCGCCGGAGAAGGGCCTGAGAAGCGCCTCCCGTATCATCCTGGAAAAAAGTAAATGTCCTTCCTGCCCTCTATCAAAATCTACCTCAAAAACTAGCAGCAGGTAGAAAGCATTCAAGAGAAGGCACAGTAACAGCTTGGGGTCTGACATCCTGCTGAGCCTGGAACCAGGCAGCACAAGGAATGCAGTTGCTGCTCCAGATAAAGCCTGGAAAGTTTGCGTGCATATAAATAAAAGATCAGGCTTATGTGCCAAAAGACACTGGAGACAGCAACTAGCACTGCAGAAGGCCTCAGGAAAGCTTGCTGTGAGGGTTTTACTTGTGCTCTAGGGTTTCCTGGCAGGTATTGCTAACTCCCAGGAACAACAAACTGTATTTTCTAATCATGATAGTGTTCAGCTGTATTCCTTTGTTTAAATTCTTGCAGGAGTTGCAAGATTTGCAACAGAATGACTGTTTTGGGGATGCGCTATCTGAGAAAGCAAAGAGCAGTATTTTGGCTAGTTAAGTTGCTGGTTTCAAGAAGCTGAGTAAGCTGCACTCACACAGAGCCAGAGGAGGAGGAAAGACTGCTGCAGAAATAGCTGTGTCCCAGCCTTCTGCTCCTCTCTCCCATCTTCACTCTTCAGGATAGGGTTCCTCATATTCGAACATCACTGGTTTTAGGATTTGGATCTGTTTTCTCCATGCATTTTCAGTCATTCTTCTTCAAAGCAAGTGTCTATACACACAGTCATAGACCCAGTTGTGAGAGAGCTGCTGCAAGGCCTGTGATTGCAAGCCACGACCTTCAGCTCATTTTGATATGAGAGCTGGCTGCAATATTGATATTTTTATTCCCCAGGACTGCGGATGAAGCCTGGTTTTCACAGCCAGCTGGAGAAGTCCTACAAAATGCGGCTGAGGACACTCAGTGGCAATTCCCAGCTAGATCTCCAAGAGATCAACAACTGGGTACGGCAGCAGACGAAGGGAAGGATCATGCGGTTTATGAAAGAGATGCCCTCAGATGTCAGCATTCTCCTCGCTGGGGCCGCTTACTTCAAAGGTAAGAACCTGGTGTTAGAAGGGATGCGATTTCACTGCCAAGAAAACAGTGCCAAAGAGACAAACCATCAGAAGAATGTCTTGGAATGCAGGTATGAAATATGTGCTCAATAAACCACAGGAAATGCAGGCTGTCTCAACACGAAATAGTTCTCAAAGAAGGAGTTATTACTGTTAGAAAGGCCATTCGAGCTGTTTGCAGCAAAAACCCAAGCTTGTAAAGCTCAGTGGCAAGAGGGAGAACACTGCCACTTAGGGAAGGCAGCTGTAGAGCCTGCACTGAGCTTTAGCACTGCTACGGAAGGGCTATACTGGAGAGCTGTTCCAGAACATGCTGTAATCTAGTATCACACAAGCGGGCGTCCCGGAGAATTATCACTTAGAGACAGCAAGCAAAACATGAAGGGTGGGGAGAGAAGCACTTCGTGTGCATTGACACAATCGTTACCCTTTAAAATAGTTTTGTAATTGCATAAATAGACAGCAGCTTCCCAAATGCTACTCCACCCATACGCTGGCTTCATATTTTTATTTCCCACTTAGCCAATTCTCAGATGGAAAAGAGAGGCCTAAAAGTGGCAATAGATCAATAGGTCCAATCAGTTTATTTCCATCTCTAGTATCATTCAGTTATGCCTCAGCTCTTATAGCACAGATATTGCATACATAAAGCACAAGAGTACTCAACCACACAGACATATCCCTGGTTTTGCATGCTATTATTCCAGAAGATCCTCTGTTTGTTTGTTTTTTTAATAGGGACATGGGGAACCAAGTTTGACACCAAGAAGACAGCTCTGAAGGACTTCCATCTGGATGAGGACAGAACTGTGAAGGTGCCCATGATGTCAGACCCCAAAGCCATCCTGCGATATGGTTTTGACTCGGAACTCAACTGCAAGGTCAGAGAACAAATATTGCATAAGATTTCCTAACCTATTGGGGAACAGGCTTAGCTACACAACCTGTTAACCCATTCCAGAAGAAAAAACCCTGCTCTTCCCGTCAGAGTAGCTGTATGATCCCTGACTTTGAAAAGCAGCATCTGATTCTTCTTAGAATATTCTGCTTTTTAGTGACCTTTTGTCAAGCAGAGTCCTACGCACTTGCACTGCTCTACCTAAAGCTGGGCAGGAAGGGTTGGGCACACTTCCCAAAACTTTTCAATTTCTACCTCTTTCAACAAATCTTTCACTGTAGCATGAGCTCAGAAAAAGGTGTTCCAGCTGAGGATCCCTGAAAGCAATTCTGCAGCTCACTCCAGGATTCAACAGGCGAGGGAGAGCTCTTGCCTTGTAATAACAGAGGGGGTGCAGCACTGCTTGATGAAAGCCTGGCCATCAGCAGGGTCAGAAAACATAACATGCAATAAAAACAAACAGGGGAGAAGACAAAACACACAGCAGGAATGGCTAAACAGTCAAGATTCAGTCCTGTGCTGAGAGGGTAAAAACTCCTTACTATGGGTATGATCCTTTCTTATTTCTGCCTGGCCTTCCAGATTGCTCAGCTGCCACTGACGGGGGGAGTCAGTGCCATGTTCTTCCTGCCCACGAAGGTGACTCAGAATATGACTCTGATTGAGGAGAGTCTCACGTCTGAGTTTGTCCACGATGTAGACAAGGAGCTGAAGACAGTCCATGCTGTGCTGAGCTTGCCCAAGCTACGGATGAACTATGAAGAGGCGCTTGGCAACACTCTAAAGGAAACAAGTACGTACATCAACTCCCTCTACAGACTGCCGGGGCTCAGAGCAGTAAGCAAGCGCTTCCTGATCTCAGAAAAAATATGAAGTTAGTGGATTATGGGTTAGCTTGGTTCTGCTGTCAGTATATAGACTTCACTGGCAACTAAACCTCCTTCACACAAGTCCCCTTAACTTTTTATCAGATCTTTCCTCAGAGTTTATACAGTCTTTCTCAGATGAAGGGAGAGAAGATCAGTATAAACAGATATAAGATGCTTCTAACTGTTACCACCAATGAGATTTGAGCTGTACTGTGTCCTCCTGGATCACAGCACTGGTAGTACCATTCCCTCAACCCACATGCATGTTTTTTGCTAATGGAATTCTCTTTCTTCCTCCAGGGCTGCAGTCACTTTTCACAACCCCTGATTTCACCAAGATTTCTGCCAAGCCGATTAAGCTCTCGCATGTGCAACACAAGGCAATTCTGGAGCTTAGCGAGGATGGGGCAAGATCAACACCAAACCCTGCGGCAAATGCTGCTCGTCTGACGTTCCCCATAGAGTATCACGTGGACAGACCTTTTATTCTTGTGCTGCGAGATGATACCACTGGAACCCTACTCTTTATTGGCAAGATTCTGGACCCCAGGAGCATTTAGACCCCTGCACAGTAGTCTGCAATGGTGGGGCCCAAGTGGAAAGGGTGGTATTGGAGGGATACTGGCTCCCTGCTCTGCTGCACAAAGACACAACTTGCAAATCTTATGCCTTCATGCTGCAATAAAAAAGCTTTTGCCATTAATTTCAGTGAGTCCCAGTACTCTCCCTTGAAACACTGCCCTGTGCCTTTATACACCTATTTTCCACAGACTAAGCCATAGCTGTTTATGCAAACCTCAGCCTGGTGTATTTTCCCCTCTCCTGCCTTCGAAGCCAAAGCCAACCCTGTTCATACTGAATTCCTCCTCACTCACAGGTCTGTTCTGGTAGCCTTTCAACTTCTGAAGTTTCTCCTTTGCTCAGCTTCTAAGTTTATACTTCCCAGACTGCTCCCTTGTCCATTCCAACCTTTGTGCTGGCAAGAATGCAAGTGCTGACTGGTAGGCAAATGCTTCGTAGTGTCAGAATAAAGGGCACTGCACTGTGGAAAACTTGTTCAAGACCAGCAGGCTACCACACATGGAAGATTCACACCTCTAAAAACACACACATGCACTCACAGACATCTCAAATATTTCCCTCTAGGAGGAAGGAAAATATTTCCTTCTATTCACAGAAATTCTATACAACAGCATCAATTTCTACTCTACTACACACAGACTCCTCATATTTGAGCTGGAATTTAAATTTTATTTACAACAGCCTCACTAAAGACCATTTCAGAGTTCACTCAAGTTGTTTTTACACATGATTTTTCCAGCTTGTACTACATGACTGCCTTACCACATGCAGCTTAGGTCTGATGAAAGATAAGCATTGCAGCTTTCTTTGATAAGGAATTTTAAGTCCTCTGAAGAATGCTTCTGGGAAGCTCTAGCAGGCAGGTCTTCATCTCCTTTAGTTCCTGGATCTGAGTACTCTGAGGACCACAGTGCACTGACAAAATCTCCTCTGCTCTTTGAATTGTGCTCAGAGCTTCTGAAACAGCAAATCTGAAACAGGAAAAGAGTAGGAACAGAATATATGAGATATTGAACTCAGCTCCTTTAGTTTCCCCAACAAAACACTAAACCTGTTCATGGTTATAGGTCCTACCCTCCACTGCCTTTCAGCACCAGGTAAATACCACTTTAGCTTCAAAGAGATGATGGGGGAAAAAGGGTGAGCCAATGGATAAAACTCAAGATACTCTTTGAGTATAAATATTCACTACTGCCTCTCTGCAGTTCCCAGTGAGAATTTAGACAGTTAAAACATGTTATTAGAAGATTGCAGGAATATTCTCTTGCCCAGAAAGGGGCCAAAGAAGAGCAATATGTTTTAATTCCCCTTTTAAAAAGATGTCAACAATATTGTACAAAGTGGTAAAAATGCCAAAAGGTGACTTCTTATCAGAATAAAACAACAGGACAGGGAATAAACAGAGACAGAGAGTAAAAAGGCCAGACCAGCACAGGCAGAAAACCAGGTCCAGAGAGATCATAAGACAGAAGTGAACCTCACCGGTCCACTTATTGAACTTGTACTTGAGAAAGAGACAACTTTTGTACTTGTGCCAGAACTGCCCAGGAGGCTTAGGACACACCAAAAAGTGTCAAGGACAATCTGCCATGACACTGTGTCAGCCACACAGGAGTAGTGCAGAGAAGAGATAGAGAATGAAGGCAAATTTACCCATTGAAGAGAATTTGGGCCAGCTTGAAGAGTTCGTGACCCATTTCTACACTCGATGGCCCATGATGCACTTCCACGATCCGAATACTGCTCTGCAGGTGCCTGGCTGCTTCTTGCCACTTCCCTGACAGAAGAACAATAAAAAGTACAATAAAGGAGCAATAAATGCTTTATAGAACTACTGCCACCCAAAGAATTTGACAGCACCATTCCAAACATGGTCAAGTATGTCTACAGCATTACAGGAAGGCTGCTGTCCTCAGGCAAGGACACAGAAACCAGGAGGACATGAGATCACTCTGTTGTTCCTTGCCTGCTGGGAAAGAAGTTTGTCTAAAGCAGTCTGAGAGTTCTGCTGTCAAAAATGGAGAAAACTAAAGACAATCTTAAAGAAGAAGGTAATACCATACCAAGAGTAGCATAGACCCGTGCCAGTTGATCCTCCATCTCTCCCATCAGCAAATGCTCTGGAGACAGGAAGTTCCTAGCATCTGACTGACACTTCAGGAGTATTTTGATGGCCTGATCTACAAAACAAGGTATAAAATTAATCTTGCTGGCCATTTGCCAGCTTGCCACGGTCCATTTTCATTGTTGCATCTTACAAAATTAGATTTGGACTCGCTTAAGATTTTATATCTATTTCCTCTGCAGTTCTGTTTATTCTCACACAATGTCAGCCAGATACAGTCCAGAAAAATAAGGTCTGGGTATTATTCCAACATTACCCTGAGTTCTTTTAGTGACTACGGAAGAGTATGTGACATATATAAACACCCAGATCAGTAGTATAAAAACCTAAAGCTCAGCTCCCAAGGGACTGCAGATTCAAGCCAGAAGACTCCGGCTTCATAGACAACAGTGCCATCTCATGGTGACACCAGGTCTCCCAATGTGTCCTTATTAGTTGCTGACCTTAAAGCAGAAAATTGAGCCTTACCACTCTTGTCACTTAGCAGTTTTGATGCTTTCTTGATTTGTTGCTGAAGGTCCCACAGGCGTTGCGACAGACTCTCTCTGCTGACTGAGAGTGCACAAGCTCTGTTCGAACAACGCAGTGTGTCTTCCCCCTGTGAAAGTCATTCTGGTTCAAGATCAGCTCAAAGTTTCTTTACAATATCTGTATTGTATTATAGAGCTGCTACTTAGTTCCTTAGCTATATTTATTAAATAAAGAGGCTTGTTCATAAACTGCTATTAGATTGTTCGGATTTAAAAGAAACTTTCAGAAACAGCTATAATATGGGCGAATCTAAACTCATTTAAGATTAGGCCAAAAAAAAAGTCATGAGGAACACAAAAAAAAAAAACACTTTCCCCCTACTTAACTCATGCTAAATGCTGTTCTCATTTATATCCCCTGATGTGCAGCACCTCCACAGGCACATCCTGTTCTCAACTTTGGGTCTCTGTTTTTGTATCCTGAACACCCTTACTACTCCAATCCACAGCCCTGAGACTTGGTTTTTTTTTCAGCAAGTTCAGAATTTTAGTTCCTTGTTAAAAGCAGCATTTTTCCTATAGCACTGGAAGACTGACAGAGAGGAACATTCCAAGGAAGCTGCTGGAGAGCAATGAGACACTTCCTTGATTCTGCAAGGGCTTTTAATCTTCAAAGCAGAGGACATGAACTCAGATTTTAACCATGAGCTTCCCAGACACCCAAACATTACACACCCTGATGTTATACAGTTATAATTACCTGCATTGAAGCCTGGCAGCTAGGGCAACAGAATGAGTTTCTTGTGGCCAGACTCTTGCCATCAGACCCTAGCTCTTCGAGGCATGCCTGACAGCGACACTCAAAGAAATATTGCCTAAGAAGCTGTTGTCTCTCAGCAACCCTCATCCTACATCGATCAGGCCCTGTAAAGGGAAGATAAGGAAATGCTAAATAGGTACAGTTCCTAACAACACATTAAAATCTGTGCTTGTTATGACTGAAACTAAATAAACCATCTTTTGAAGAGGATTACAGTGGAGACTATGAAAGCAAAACAGTAGGCTCTGGGGATAAGGTTTGGTTCTGATACCTTTGATCAAGACTTCTGCGTAGCAACATTACATTTGAAATTACTATTCTATTAGCAATCAGGCTGCATGACAAGTGGAAGGATGGCTGTATCTTGACATAGGTACAGAGTTAAAACTCACCATAGCAATGAAAAAGCTCCTGGCCCCTTGGGATTGGCTCTGATGCCCTGACAGTGGCAGCTGTCCCATTAAATGACACACTGACATTGGGACTGCAGGAATGGTTCAGAAGGCTCAGGACAGGAAAGAAAGCTGTGGCCAGGCGCACAGGCTTCTTATTTACAACAGAATCATCTTCAGATCCTAAGGACAGAGGGAAAAACAAGTATGTTGGGAAGGAAGGCTCAGTGACTCACCAAACTTAATTGAATGGGCACTGTACCCCATCACAGACATTAGCAGGAAAGTTTCTGGCATACTGCTATAATGAAAAATAGCTGAATACCATCTAAATGTGTAAAAATAAGAACAGGTAAGTGCAAACAGGACATCGAATTTTAAGAAAAACAAGTAGTCGTTCCAACCTGCAATGGGAGCCTTTTACAAATGTTGATTCAGTCTCTCTACTTTCATGCAAACTACATGAGCAAGGATAAGAGAAAAGGGCTTAACTTACCCAACTCTTGCATTACAGTGATGGCCTGAGCATTACACTGCAGCTGCAACACATGCCTCAGCATTGCTTCTGCCATGATCTTCAACTGTGGAGACAGTTCATCAGACCCATTTTCACCTGCTTTTGGTTTGACCCCTTCCTCACACTCCTCCTGATTCAAGACAGCAGCCTCTAGACCAGTTTCTTGTATCCTTTTGCACAGTGCTACAACGCTTAGCACGCAAAGGAACTTATGTTCTGGGCTATGCTTCTCAGTATGTGGTAAAAGGTTAAACACAGCTTGGTAAGAACTCTGGTACTGACCATTGTCATTACAGCCGGGAATCAGAGGCTCTGCCTTCCCAGGAATAACATCCCCAGGATTTGGTGCCTTGTTGAGATGCTTACGTCTTGCTTCAGGGTTATGAAGGTCCTCGTCATCATCATGGGACTGCTCCACCAGTCTGCTCACCTCTGCAAATCCTGCCAGCAGGACAGTCCTTAGGGCAACGTGGCAAAAGACCCCTAATGTGAGCAGCAGCGCTCCCAAGGAGCACTCTGTCCTGTGGTATTGTTTCCATGCCAGATCTGCACAGTTTTGGCTGCAGTACTTGGCATAACTACACCCACTGCAGGGCACAGAGGCTAAGAGCTGCGTCAGACAGCGGTGACAATACAGATCTGCATTAGTGGCCTGAGGGTCCCACGTGGCTTCATTGCTGTCGGGCAGCTGAAAACTCTCCCCTGGGCAGAGAACGCTTACAAAGGCCTCCTCTTTCAATAGATCCTGTCCCATCAAAATGTCCTTAGAGGCCACCAGATGACGTCCTCTCTCTAAATCAAACTTCAAGCTCAGAGACGAAGAGGCACCTGAAATACTGTCATTCTCTTTCCAGATCTCTGATTCTCCTTGAATGGCATCATGTGCTTCTGATGCAGGCTCTGGACAGTTCTCTTTCTCATGTATTTTATTCTTCAGCTGACTTATCTTTTTTAGCAGTGCCTGGTGTGCAGCGCTACTCATAGTCTGATGTACGGTGATTTCATCCTCCACCGCCCTGAGGGCCTCTGCTGCATCCTGTAGCCTTCCCAAACGCAGCAGACATTCCGCTTTCCGCAGCAAGACCTTGGGCAGCAGCTTATCTGGATAGCCATGACCTTGCGCCCTTGCGATATCTTCCAAACAAGCCTAGAAACAAAGATAAGCCCTTTGAAACGTACTCGAAAAAAAACAGATAGAACTTGTGCTCTTTTATCACGTCAAATTCAACACTCTTATTTAAGATCATGCTGATCAGCAGATTCCCTCTCCATAGCCAAACTGTTGGTCAAATAAGGATTCACAGAGGGGGAAGGGAGTAAAAATTCGTCAGAAATAGCTCTGTAAGGAGGGAAGCTTTAAGTAAAGCTACAAGAACACATGCTAGGAGCACTCGCATCAAGTTCCACGTGCAAATGTAACACAGCAACGTGCTGGGCGCTGTGTAAATGCTGCTTGGGCTCCCCTTTGGCCTCCCTCCTCCCCGAGCTGGGCAGGAGGCCCCAGTCCCGCGCAGGGAGGGCAGATTCGCTCCCCAGCACCCAGGGGCCCTCAGCCCCTCCGCTCGCCCGCGGCCGCTTACCTCGAAGTGCCCGAGGTGGAAGAGGGCGGCGGAGCGGTTGGCGAAGCACAGGGACACGCCGGGGCTGCCGGGATGCTCCAGGGACGCCGCCTGCGCAGGGCGGAGAGACGGCACCTCGCTGGGCTGAGGGGGGACCCCACTGCCGGGATCCCTGCACCGGGGGTGACCCGGGGCCTCCCTTACCACCCCCCTAAACACCTGGTGAGACCCGACCCAGGACCCTCCTCATGAGGGCACCCTGGACCCCCATCCCGCACTGGAGGCCTCATGAGGGCCCATAACCAACACCCCCCCTATACCCAGGGGAACCAGGTCCCCTCAGTCCGACCGAGGCCTCGCAGGGAAAGGCCCCCCCTCCACCAGAGCCCCATCCCCGTGTCACCAGGGACCCCCCTCCCGGGGAT
>JAWLRI010000482.1:973647-1016646 GCA_034781795.1 Crypturellus tataupa | reverse complement strand
GTTGGGTTTTGGCGGGATGTGGTGGGTCGGTGCCCGGGTGCGGGGATGGGCCTCGTTTTTTGGGGGAAACACCGGGGTTTGTATGGGCCGGGTCGGGAGGGGGCTATGCAGCAGCACCCAGGGCCGGGCCTGGTTATGAGGGGGGCCCTGGGTGTTGGGTGAGGCCTGGGTGGAGGGCGCTGGGGTGAGTTTGGGACAGCAAGGCCCAGGGTTGGGTTTTCCCCTAAGGGGAAGGGGGGAGGCTGGGTGCAGGGTCCTGAGCTGGGCTGGTCTATGTGGAGGGTCTTTGTCAGTCCTAGCAGTGTCACCTATTTGCCTTGACACATCTCTATCCTGACACTTTCTCCTGGGAGTCCCCTGAGTGGGAAGGTGACACTTCTTTGAGAGTCACTCATTTTTTTTCCTCTCTAGGCCATAATGCAGGGGGAGAACATCTCCAAGCCCGTGCTGCAAGTCATAGTGAGTATTCCTCCTTGCTCTGTCCTGTCAGCAGTGCCTGTGGGTGCTGCCTGGCAGGGCTGCACGCTGCTGCGCTCGCTCTGCAGAGCGGGGCTGGTGTCTCCATAGCGTGAAAGGGAAAAGTAGGATTTTCCATGACTGGAGCTCTGCTATTGGTATCAGTGCATGAAAAGAAGACTAAACAGACTGAGTCACCTACTGAAGATGTGATTTTGCTACTGAAGTGCTTGTGAATGAACCAGTGAAGACTAACAATCTGGTGTTTTCCTTCAGAACACACGGGCTATTGCTACAGGAAATGGGCCACCGCGCTACCGAGTGTTGATGAGCGATGGTGTTAACACACTCTCCTGTAAGTATGACAGGCTGCAGAGTTTTTTTACGAGTGTGGAGATAATAGTGTTGCCATAGTTTCTGGTCCATCATCTAGGCTTGTAGCAATGAAATGAACATTGAAGGAACAAGCTATATGTATGTAAAATCCAGAACTTGTGTTCTGAACTGTGTGGCTGTATTTCGGTGCTCCCTTGTGAACTGCAAGCAATTAATTCACTAAAGGACATAATGAAGGCAGAGATCTGTAGTTAATGTTTTCATAACTGACTTAGAAGAAGTTTAGCTTAATCCTTCTCTAACTTATTCAGTGTATTCAAGCTATCATTGCCTGATCATTTCCTTAAATTTGAGAGGCAAATCCTTATTTTATGTTCACAGTGAATTTTATGTTCACTGGAGAATTGTTAGCTGCTGCACTGTGCCCTAATTGATGTGGCAAGCTATAGATCTAATGTAGCACCATTAGGCTGGCTGGAAAAGTAGTGGTCAACTGTAGTAGCCCCTCTTAAGGCTGATGTATGGTAATTGTTCCAATGTTTTTTCTTCTACTTTTTTGCAGCGTTCATGCTGGCAACACAGCTCAACTCTCTTGTGGAACAGGAACGTTTAGCAGCTCACTGTATCTGCCAAGTTAACAGATTCATTGTCAACAGTCTGAAAGATGGAAGGTATTCGTGTTTTAATTGCAGTAATGTTAGTGTACTTCATCCTGTGTGACCAAGCAGAGGCCAAGTGCTTTTCTTTAGACTATCCATAAATAATTGGGCTTGAGTGTGCTGGAGGGAGAATGCACAACGCAAACATTAGCAATAATAAAAAGTGCTGGATGTGATTTCAGAGCAGCTGTATTTAATACAGAAGTCTGAAGCAAACAACAACATACAGAATTATACTGAGGTTTACTAAAAACTCATTTAAAATGAACTTATAGGAAAGAAATGCAATTTTGTTACTTAGTCTTTGGTAAGAAAGTGGTAGAATATTGTAAACTAACAAGTGATTTGGGAGAAGTGATGATCTAAACTGTGCAAATATCCTGAAGAATGGTAACAGATGTTCTAACTTTTTTATTCAATGTATCTGCATAAGGAATACAATTTTCTTTGAATCAGGGAATGTATCCTCTCCTGTAGTATCTGGCGGTGTTCTTTGAAGCCACTACGTGCTCATTCAGCTTGTTATCGCTGTCTTTGAAATATTATTTTCAGCCTACCTGTATCTTGGGAATGGGTTAAGCTGATAGTGGAGAACTTTTTATTTCCAGGTTTCTTCTCCAAAATATCTGCCCCTAGTGGCTGTTTTTTTTACTTGCATGCAAAGGATATTCACAATATGTTAAGACATGTGAAGGAAATGAAAATCTTTTTCACTGTCTGCTGTGTGTTTGTAGGAGAGTTGTTATTCTGATGGAGGTGGATGTCCTGAAAACTGCAGATATGGTTGGTGGGAATATTGGCAATCCAGTGCCATACAATGAAGGTAATTGCTTTAAAGAAATACCTTGTCTGAAGAGACTTAAAATAGTTTTCTAGGTGCCTGTTTTTGCTTAACAACAAGCAGGGTGACATGTTGAGTTTTCTTATGCCTGCAGCAATGATATCCAGAGCTTGAAAATCCTTCCTATTTACTTAACATAAAATAGACTTTGTTTGTATTGTTGTAAAATCATAGCCATGGTTGAATTTTCAGCCTCTCTGATACTGGGAAGTGTCTATATTTGTGATAACATTGAGAGCTTTTTATTATTCATTCTTATAATACATTGGTGTCTACCTAGACTTTCAGCAGTATGCAGAAGCTGCTTTGTATCTTCTCATAATGAATAGCCAAAGGGACTAAGATCTTTGATCTGTAAAGAAAACAAAAGAAGGAAGATGTAATAACGATCTATGAAACTATAAGATGGCTTGGAGGGGATGAGTAAAGAGTGATGAGTCTCCTCTTCTGTGTTCATTTTATGCTCTTTAATTCTTACATTATCAGGCAGTGGTTTTAAAACAAAGGCTGTACCACGCCCCCAAACAGTGCAGAGCTGAATTATGGAACTTGATGCCACATGATGTGGGTGCCAAAAAATTGGCACGGATTCAAAAAGCAATTAGCCGTGAAGGAAAAATCCATTAAAGGCTATTAAACATAATGGTACATCCTCTGCGGGAATGTTGAGTTCAAGAAGCACTAAAACTAGATTGCTCGAAGTACACGGTGAGATACAGATACAAAAACACAACCAATATACACACTTTTTTAAGCACCTGTTACTACCCTGCTATCTGAAAAAAAAAAATGCAGATCTGGGTTGACATTAACTAACCTGCTGTGAGTCTCTTGTTTTTATTATGGTGCATAACTGTGTTCTTTATTTTCATTGCTGAACTATTCCCAGGGCAATAATTTTCAAGATGAGTATATATTTTTACCTCAGATGTTCAAAAGTTGAGCCAAAATTGTGAAATGTGTTCTGTTTTTTTTCTAGTTCTACTCCTAAACAAAATGAGAAGGATAAGTAGCATTTAAAGATATTTGAATGGCTCCATTATTGACATAGATACAAGTAATAGCTGATACTAATCAGCAAAATAGCTTTTTATGGAGGAATGGCTGGTTTTGGTCAAAGAGAGTAAATATATTTTCAGTACTAAGGGACCATGCACTGCTAACAGTTTTCTGGAGGATATTTTGGACAGTGATAGGTGTGCTACTGTTCTGCTTAGAAATGTACTTTACTAACTGAAGTAGAAATTTCACTGTTGCAAAGGCAAAGCCATCTTTCTTCATTAACTTCCCTTTCTGGGGAATTAGAGGGGCGTTTGTTAAATGAGCCTAAAGAAGCCATTGTTCCTGTGATAGTTACTTAGCTAATTGCTGTTTAAAAAATGTGTTGACATCTCTGATTTTATGGTTTAATCTCTCAGTTGCTGTAGAGACCAAGCTTTTTCAGCAAAGCTATTGAGCAGACAGTTCTGTCTCTCCCATTTCCTTTGCTTATGTGATACAATAGCAAACTTCTTGCAGCCTATAGTGTCTTTCAGTTCTCATTGTTGCTTAGAAACAACTCAGAATATCTGATCTTAAACTGATTTGCAAATAGATCTTGAAGTATAAATTTTGGCCAAAATTACAATGACTTTGATAAAATGTCTTTGTAAATTATTGATGTTATTCTTTGCGTGGATTTTATATTTTTAAGCCTGTAGCTTTGATAGGTGATAAAGAAACTACATGAGTTTTTAATGGCCATAATCTTTACATCATTTTACCAGAAGTGCTTACCAGACTTCATAGACTCACAAAAGTTCTTGGCACTGAAGTCCTTAAATTTACATATTATTTGGGGTTGGCACTGTTGCAGGTGCATGATCACAGTAAGTGCACTCTTGAATTAGATAAGTAAGATTGAGTTTGATGTGTGCTGTCTGCTGCATTTTAACACTGACATTATTCTGTAGACTTTATAACCTTTGATTTGATATTAAGTAAGGTCCCAGTTACAGAAGTAATAGCTTAGATGAGGTATGTCCAAATCAGCCTTTCTGTTCTGCAAGGTTGCTTCTTTTGTCATAAAGGTTTTTATATAATGGCAAAGGGTTTTTTTAAATTACAAATTCTTTAAGTTCTTTTACATATTGACAGGTGATATTTTGAGGATAAGCGAACTAGTGCTGAATGAATATCATAAGATCATTTTGTTGTTTTGCTGAATGAACTTCAGATTTTTTTTAAAAAAAATAAGTTCTATTTTCAGGCTTATTCTAAGTTCAGATCTCATACTGCTAAACCTAGGAATATAGAATCTTCTCTTCTAGACTATAATATCACAGTAGGACCCAAGGAGTGAGAAGTTCAGCATTTACTGCTCAATTGTAAAGCAGCCAAAAACTAATCTGCTGAAGAAGGGAGGCAGAGACTTGGTCTTAATATATACCATAAAAACTTATTGGGCAGTGTTTCACAGTAGTATTGAAAATTAAGATTGAGCAGTTCTCAGTAGAAAATAAGATAATGTTATTAATGTCATTCATCTGATTCAAATTACTCTGTTGGAATTTATTTTTACTGCAACAGTTGCTTGTTATTCATGTTTAACTTCTGCCATTAATCCTTCCATGTTGAAATGTTCGGTATATTTGTCCATTCACTTGTCATCTTCCTTTCTCCTGTTCCTGCTGTCATCTTTTGGTGTCTGTTCTTTCAAACTGCATTTTTCTTCTCTTCCTTGTGTGCTGCCACTCAGAGCTGGGACAGCTCTTCTGTCACCAAGCACTGAAGCAAACCTGTTGATAATAAACTGTTGGAACCACAGGATTATTGTTAGACTGCTGGTAGGTTAAAAGGGACTAAATGACTGGCTTTGGCCAAAGGTTTGGAGCCGAGTAACTTGACATACAAAACAAAAATTACTAGATATTTCAAATAATACCTTTTCAGCCTATTTTTTTTAACAACTAAAAGCACACGAGTCAACTTTCTGAGGTTTAAATGTGATCTTTGGGCCAGCAGCCAGCCAAAAAAAAATAAGAGCATCTAAACTCTTCAGGCAAGAAAACTGGAGTTTCTGCTACTTAAACACATTTACAGATATGTTAATATATTCTTAATATTTTCAGAAATGCCAGACTGTGGGTAGACAAGCATTAAAACATGAATTTATTACACAAATCCATATTTACCTATTTAAAAATCCTAGTGAAAATGATTTGGGACAAAAGTAGTGAGGGAAATCTGTTCTGGTTTTATACACACATTCCTGTTCTTTTAGTCTCGTGTATTCTGTCCCTTTCCAAACATTTTCTCTCAATAGTCTCTTATACAAAGTGGATTTGGGGTGTTGAGGAGTGACCCTGACCGGGTGGTCTCTGCATTGGAGGCAGGTGAGCAAGGGTGAGACCAGACTCCTCCATCTAGCGGATTCTGCAGAAAATACACATTAGTGTTTGACGTCACACCGTTGCCAGGGAGACTGCTGCCATCAGTTCCCGTTGTGACTTTACTGCGGCAAATTAGAGGAGCATGTTGGTTTTGTGTGAAGACCTTGTTTTGGATTAAAAATAACCAGAGGGTCACTGTTACCTCCTCAGTCTACTGGGTGGCACTCATGCAGCAGGGACACCTTGTATTACTCAAGTTTCCTTAACACACTTCTGTGCCACCTTCTCCTGCCGTTGTGTTCTGAGATTTGATGCTTTTGTTCCTTGCAACATTTAGGGGTTTGGTCTAATCTTTTTCTTCCCCTCTTTGGCACTATCTTTCTTCCCTCATGCCAAGTCAGCAGGTCTTTGTTCAGGCCTGAGACCTCCTGCAAATTCATAGCTTAAGAGATAGCTGCATCCAGAAAGACAAAAATGTTGGCTGTTTACTGAGCTCTTGGCAAAGTATGAAAGGAAAATACTTGTTTTCTTAAAATCCAAGTATTTGGACTGTAGTTCAATATCTCAGTCACACCGCATTCACATAACTCATTGATGTAGGGTTACTAAAAGTCTTGGAATTCACAGAAATCCACAGGTGTGCACCTACTGTGGTGTTATCCCTTCTCTGTGCACATCCATCATGTCCTGAGATGGACTGTGGTGAACACAGAGACGAGCCCATCATCCCCATGCTAACTATATACTGGAAATAAAACATTACAAGCATCTTGTTGTGGGTTAACTTCATATTTGACTTCAG
This sequence comes from Crypturellus tataupa, assembly GCA_034781795.1. Lineage (NCBI taxonomy): Eukaryota > Metazoa > Chordata > Aves > Tinamiformes > Tinamidae > Crypturellus > Crypturellus tataupa. Next base: position 1,010,181 of record JAWLRI010000482.1, on the reverse strand, counting down.
CCAGTGCTTTTTTAGTGCTTGCTGAATTTTAAGAGATATTTCTGCTACAGTTTTTATCTTAGCTTTTAGGTGGCAGTAGTCAAAACTACCTGTCAGAGCAACAGAAGTCTTTAAAAAAGGAGAAGTTGTCAGGATTACTTCAGTGCTGTCCTCTTAAATAACTGTCAAACGTGAATCTTTCCAAGGTAGAAAGTAGTTGCTTAAGGAAGGATTTGGCTGAAATTTCTCCATGTTAATATTGTGCACAAGATAACTTACTACCGCTGTCTCCCAACTCCTGAATTTTAGTGTGCATCCACAGGGTTAACACTCTGTTTTCGTGCTAGCCCTGTTTCGGAAGAGACAGGTCTAAGGGTAGTCTCAATTATTGTGCTCTCTACTAAATGGTCTCTTTCTCTTTAATTATCAGGGCAGGGGCAGCAACGTTCTTCAGCTCCAGCAGCAAATGCTGCACCCAGCAAACCACAGCAGCCGAATGGAAATGTATCAGTAGCAGGTAAGAGTATTTCTGGGTAGGGCTTTTGGAATTTGCTTGGTGCAGTGAAAAACTACAGTTTTGGTTTAAAATAGTTCCTTTCTGCATGGATGCTAGAAGAGAAACAATGTATTGAAGACTAACCCGTAGCTCGAAGAGATGAATTGTTATAAGAGATTATTTTATGACTTAAAAAAAAACTTCCCCTGCCAAGTGGGAGGGAAGTAGGAAGAGACTTTGGTAAAAAGGACTCTATTGCAAAGCTGTGCAAGCTGAATATCTAGTCTGACGCAATTTTGCATTTTTGAAACGCTGCTCTTTGGATGCTCAAGTAGGCTGCAGTTTGGAGCTGACCAAAAGGTGTGTTATCAATGTTGAGATATTGAGGCCAAACAGCTCAGGTGCTACAGGACAGAAATTAATTTGAGAGTACATCTATAAATACAATTTTTGATGAAGTTTTTCAATGGTGAGATACTGAAAAAGTCAGTCAATGTAAACGTCACTCTGTAGACTTATTTTTAAAGCAAAAAAACTATCCAAGTCCTGACTTTCAATGAGGTTTTAACCTATCTGTGTTCTTAACCATTTAAGAAATATTTTGAAATAATAGGGTTTGTTTGCTACAGCAGAAAATGAGCTTTCCTTAAATGTGACTTAAAATTCTACATTTAAACATTAGTCTTATGAATTAGCAGTAGTGTTGTATGTAAAGAAACAGTTCGATTCCCTTAATTATTTCCCTAAATGCTGTTGATCCAAAGCTTGATAGTGTTTTAGCTCAGGTCACAGCTAACCAACTGTTGGCTGCCTAAATCGTGTTCAGATGCTTGATCCTGGAGACATCTCCTTTTCCTCTGTAAGTGCTGTAAAAATCCGAGTATTCTGCAAAAGTTTCCAGCCTAGAAAACACTTGTGCCCCAAAGCACAAGTGCTTGAACAAATAGTTTATAGAAACTCAATATGGTGCCATCATAGCAGAGTGAGTGGAGCTTTAAGTGCCTATCCACAGTTAAGCATGACCTTGGATTCTATACAGCTTCCCATTGCATAGCAGGAAAAAATCTACAGCTGAACTGTGGTGCCCAGTGTAGTTCCAGGTTTTAACTGGGCTTTTTGGCTGTGTTTTCTTCCCTTCCCCCTTGAAATTCTGTCCTCTGTTATGTTTTTGGAAGGTCCTGCTGCTCCAAAATACCATGCTCCCTCCAAGCAGTTTGGGAAACCAAGTGCTCCCACCTCAGTGAAGACACCGTGTGGGTCCCAGTCCAAAGTAGTGCCAATTGCCAGCTTGAACCCTTATCAATCCAAGTAAGTTATTTTTTATAGGTATTTAAATGTTACAAGTGCCAAGGAGCAATTGCTTATTTTTGCTTTCTCATATATGACCCTCTGGCAAATCATTCTTTATTAGATTTTCTTGATTTCATCAGCCAGCTTCAAACCAAACAAAACAGCCCTAGAGGCATGGTGGGGTTTATGTGGTGGTGGTAATGGTGTGTTTTTGAGATTTTTTTGTTTGTTTGTTGTTAATTTTGTCAACAATTTGATAATCTTTTGAACTTGATGGGGTTTTAATTTTTTACTTGAAAATAAATTCCTTTTTTTGGTAACTTAATACTAAAACAAGCAAGTAAGCTGTTGACTTCAGCTTCTGTTTAAAAGCATGAGGATGTAATTTTTGTGAATAATGTTTTTAAGTTATGCAAGCTGATTTGCTTACCCATGTTAAATATAAAACCTCTAATTGGGCTCTTGAGTTCTAAAATGGCTTTTCAGTACAGGCAAACTGCTATATAGGGAAATGTACCTGAGAAGAGTAAAATACGAGGCCTACTTCTATGCCGAAGGATTGTTCACTATTATATCTATTGGATATTTTATGTCCGGCTTTGTTGCTGCTTTCTATATAACCTCATTTTTAATGGTCTAGGCCATTAAAATAGAAAGCTGCAGAAAGGCAGGTAGTATTGCTAAGGTTCAGTGGAAAATTCCTAGCTTTTAAATTGTGACATTAAATTTACAAGCCTTTGGAACTTGGATGTCTTCTAAAAAAAAGGACATAGAATAGTGATTTCTTGCACATTTTCAGGTGGACCATTTGTGCCCGCGTTACCCAAAAGGGTCAGATCCGCACGTGGAGCAACTCCCGTGGCGAAGGAAAGCTCTTCTCTATTGAGCTGGTTGATGAAAGTGTAAGTGTTATGTTGAGAAAAATATCATGTATGCCAGATACTGATGAACACTTCATAAAGACGGAGCAGAGGAAATAAAGTATGTTGTAAAAAATGGTATTATATTATGGCTGAAATTTGTACTCCTGTATTCAGTAACTTGAACATCGTCAGCTTTTATTCAGAAAGAAAAGTCTTAAATATATGGTATTACTGGTTACTTTTCGTTGAAGTGTGTGACTAAATTCTTGGAGTTTCAAAATATAGTTGTCTATGGAAATTGACAACATAATTAGATTTGTAGTTCCCTTTACATTGAGAAAAAGGTCTCATCTTTGCTTAAATACCACATTATAAAACAAGACATAAGGGAACCATCACCTCCAAAATATAAGCTTTCACTTTTTATGAGAAAATCGGAATATGAATTATTGTAATACTAGGAAATTTCACCTGTGGTTTGTTTGGGGAATGGTATCTGGTTAATCTAAGTAAACTTGCAGTTTGTCACCCAAACCTCTCATCAAATTACAGCCTTCAGTTGCAAAAACAAACAAGATTCTGCAAGATTATATTTAGTATAAAATGTGAGGTTAATATTACAACATGCTATCATCAGCCATATATTTTCTCTGCATGCTGTCAGCATTCACTTTTTTTAAAAAGTAGTATTTATATCTAGTGAATCTATAATTGTTATTAATTGTTACTTAAGGACTTGACATCTTGCATAAGCAGGAGATATCACAATACATCTGTGCGCTTGCTTGTAGAGCAGAGTGATCTATTTGAAACGTGGGTTTTTTGCCTCTAATGGAATACGGTTAATGCCAGCTTTAAGTGTGTCTGTTCAGAGGTTTACGTCTAGTACGTAATTCTCTTGCATTTCATTTTGGAGCTATGGATACATTAATGAAAATTAAATGTGAGAATAGAGAATCACATGTAGAATGTCATTCTAGGTCTAACTACAAATGCAAAGGGATTATTTTTTTTCCTCACATGCCTGGAGCTAATGTGACAGACCACTCTGTAGAACGGGTGCCACTTGAACATTGCAAAGATTTATTTTTTTGCCTGCTGAATTTCAGTTCTGACCAGCTCTCCTGTTTTCCTGCAGGGTGAGATTAGAGCTACCGCATTCAATGATCAAGCAGACAAGTTCTTTCCACTCATTGAATTGAACAAGGTACAGTAGCATTGTACTTTCATAGACTGACACAAGCTAAAAAGAGGAGCTTAAGCACAGCAAGGATTTTTAAAGGTGAACACAGTCTATTTTCCCTGTCTGACTTCTGCTAATGCCCTGTTTTGTTGTTTTCTCCTGTAGGTATATTATTTTACCAAAGGCAATTTGAAGAGTGCTAACAAGCAATATACAGCTGTTAAGAATGACTATGAAATTACATTCACTAATGAGACTTCAGTTGTGCCCTGTGACGATGCCCAGCATCTTCCATCTGTTCAGTTTGATTTTGTATCTATCTCTGACTTGGAGAACACGCCCAAAGACTCAATTGTTGGTCAGTATAAATATAAAAATTGGAAACTGTGAGGCTTGAAATGTTATTTTGTTGTGAACCCTGGGGAGGTAGTGAGTGTACAGTGCTTTATGGGCCCTTGAATGAAGTTATCCAGTGCTGGTTGCCATTAAAAAAGCCTCAGGTAATTTTACTGTTAGGATGTCTTTGTCCTTTTCTGCTAACAATATATACCGATTTATTTGCAAATTTGTGCTTCAAGCTAAAGACAGCAAATGATACTTGTTTATTGTGCTCTGCTCATTGTTTTCTAGAGAAAAGGGCTGAAGGAAAAAATGTCCTTGCTCAGCACGTGTGCATTTCATACCTTCCATGGTCTTGCTTTCTTCTACTATCTAATTATCTCTGTAGTGATTTTGGCATAATTCCTTGCATCCAAGTCCAAGTTGCATGACTGTTTTGGCTTGCTTTGTGAAGTATTGGGGGTTTGTTTTTCTGTAATTTGTTGGACAGAGTATTCCGGAAAAATCAGAGGCTTGAGTGGGGGCGGGAGTTCTCAGGTTTTGCAGGCACAAGATGCATGTGATTCAGAGGCATTCAACTGGGGATTTTAAAGGTAGATGTGTATTGTTGAATGTGGTTCGTTGTTAGGGAGCGCAAGGTGAACTGTTGGTTCTTGCTTCCGAAACATGCAGACCAGTGAGGACATTAGTTGGTTGCTGCTTTGTTATAGTCACTTTGAAACCCCTTGGCTAAGACCTGTTCTTGAGCAGCAAGGGAGTGTTGTAGGGTCACGGCTGCAGCCCTTTGGCAGCGTGGGTTGGGGAATAGTACGATGCTTTGATATTTTTCTAATGTGAGATTTGCATTCATGAATATCTTAATTCATCAACAAAATTAAAGCAAAAATGAATTCTGTAGTAGAGCTTTCTTCCACCAAAAGCATTCCTCCCATAATATATTCAGTTTCCACATCAGTTTTGATATGAATAGGGGAGATAAGATCTTACAAGCTAAAAACATGCACTGAATTAATTCTTCTCTTTGGTCTCTGCTCATGTGCCCCTATTGTGACCCTCGAGTAATTCTAACTAAACTGTTACTGTTTCTTCAGATGTAATTGGAATTTGTAAGAGCTATGAAGAAGCCACTAAAATTACAGTGAAATCTAACAACAGGGAGGTGTCAAAGAGGAATGTGCACCTGATGGATACATCTGGGAAGCTGGTGACAGCTACGTTGTGGGGAGCTGACGTACGTACCTATTTTATTTGTTTTTCAAAGTTCCCTTTTATAGGGTGAAGAAACAAAAGTGTGGTATGATCTGAGATGGGCATAGCACTGAGTCTGAGGTGTTCAAGGAGTCGGGGCGGAGGAGAAGGTGAAAGACTGTCTGGTTTCATTCAGGTGCGATATTCTTAACCTTTCTCTGACAAACTGCTGACAAGATCTGACTAATGTGTTCTGAACAACTGCAGACATTGTCTCAAGCCCAAAGACCAAAGATAACAGACTTCTCCTTTAGAAAAGGATATGATTTGTAGTTTGATTATGGAAAAGCCCGGTAGCTACAGCTGTCTCATTCTAGATGAATTTTATTCATAGATTGGGGTATTTGTTGCCCTGCATAAACTGTTGCTTACCTAGAGGGGCTGAAAGGCCATATCTCAAACTAGAAGTGTAAACATCCGACCTGGAGTTGAGAGGTTGGATAGTTGTTAAAAAGGATAAAGAAGCAGTTTACTGCAGACTACTTTATTTTCCAACTGTACTGTGGATGCTTAGGTATTTATGTTCTGATCTATAAAATATGAGGGACCCTGCCAGTTCGACACTGGTGCTTTATAGCTAAATTATCATCAAGTACGCAGATATTGGAGGCATCTAAACACTGTCAATGACCTGCTGATATAAATGGAATAAACTGAACTTCAGTGTTATAAAGTTCTGAGGCTGATGCATCTCCCTGTAGGAAGGGCTACTGGCTATTTGATTTCTGGTGCAATTCTCCAAGGAGAGATCAGGGATCTGGTTAAATTCATTTCCTTACTTGTAGAATAGTAGTGATTACAAGCATTGAGGGGAAGGTAGCTTATTTAGAGCTGTGTGATTTGCAGCTGGCACAGGTGAGGTTGGAATCCATATGCCTCTATAGTAGTCATTGCCTTTATTGCTCAGATATCTGTGTTCTTTATGCATCTCATGGATCCTTGCTGTTGAAATGGTGTGGGATCCAGAAAAAAATATGCCCTTCAAACTCCAGTACCGAGAGATTCTTGTTGGGCAGTGTCTGTGTTTGACTTTGTTCACATAATAAACTGATGGCGACTGAACATCTTTACTGCTGCTTTTTGAGGTTAGAAACTAAAAATAGAATAACAATGAAAAGTTTTGTCCACATATCTAGGCTTCTTGCTTTGTAAACAGCAGTAGAAGAAACATGCTTGGCTCAAGCCAAGTAAAGAGTGATTTAATCTTTTGAAAAGTTTTCTCTAGCTAAATTTCTCCTGTTTGGAGAAACTTCCACTGTAAACAATCAGTCTTTTACACTAGCATTTTAGAAAGATGGACCCATCTGTCTTTCTAAAATGCTAGTGTAAAACTCCTGATAGAGGAGACAAGTCTTTTCTTTCCAAACCAGTGGTCTGCAGCTGCTCTGTATTAGGACTCAAGGATTTGGGATTTTTTTTGCCTTGGTCTCCTATAAACTCTTAATAATAGAGTTTAAAACTATATGTCTTAAAGGAAAACAGTTTAGATTTGTTCTCTTGTCATGATCTGTGAATTATGACCACAAGTTCAATACTGTTTACTGCAGTGTCACTAATGTTTTTTGTCTTTTCACACATGCAGGCTGAAAAATTTGATGGTTCTAGACAACCTGTGATAGCCATCAAAGGAGCCAGAGTCTCCGACTTCGGTGGTAGAAGCTTGTCTGTCCTGTCCTCGAGCACAGTTGTCATCAACCCTGATAGCCCAGAGGCTTTTAAGCTCCGAGGATGGTAGGACTGTGTTGATTCATTGCAGCCTGCTGTGGAATCTCTCTTTGTTTCTCTACTATTCTCTTTGTTTTTCTGTACTCCAGCAGTCTGTGGACTACTGGAAAAAAAGGGAGCAGAAGATATGGGTTCTAGGGTTATAGAAACCTCTCAAAATCACTAGGGACTGAAAGGCTGTCTTTTTTAAGCCGTTCAGTTCACAAACTTGTAATTCCGTGACAGATCTTGAAGAATTGGAGTAGGAGTAGCGTATGCTGACCCAGAGCCTTGGAAGGCAGCATGAAATCAGGCTTTTGACTAACTCTGCTTTCTGAGGTGTTAGCTGGGAGACCAACACTTTTTTTCACAGGCTTTTTCTGTTATGTGGAAGCTGGTATGTGCTCAGATACGGACTGGATCTGTGTCGACTTCTTGCAGACTCTGTTCTTTACCTGATATTCTTCAGATAGCAACACTTCTAAGTCAACAAAGCAAAGTAGCTTCGTAGTGACCTGTAGTTGCTTCTAGAGTAGGAATTTGCTTTGTCTGCTCTCAGTACACCCCATTCCACTGTTTCAGTATGTATTAATAGGAGGCAGTACCTAAAATATTCAGCTTTATTAATCCAGTGTTTAAGTTCTGCCTAAATCCCCCAAACACAGATAAGTTACTTGGGTTGACATTCTCTTTTGCAAATACTCTGTATTTTTTCCTGTGCTAAAGAGGGTTGTTGAAGATAAAATTGATGGTAGGTCTCAGATATTACTGTGACATTTTCATTAAGCTCAGGTTTTGAGTCCTGCTGGTGTATGCAGTCTGTGGATTAGCAATAGGGGCACACGTGGCACTACGCGAGGACAAGGTGGCATGTCCTCCCAAGAGCTGAAAAACTCCTTGATGAGAAGCAAAAGCGAAGAGGAAAAAAGTTCAAGTGCCCTGTGGTTTTCTATAAGACTGCAGGGGAAAATATCTGTAATCTAGGATTCTGGCTTTCTGGCTCTGTTCTGAAAGGGCATCAAATCTGAACAAATACCTGATAATTCTCCCCCAGAAGATGGCTGAGCAGAGCCACTTCTCAAACCCATTGGTGCCACTGGGTTCACTGACATGTCAAGACTTCTGAACGAGTTTTTTTCCATCATCCTTCTCCTAATGTAATCTGAATTGTAAGCAGGATAAAGAGCATGATAATTCAGCCTCTGGTTCTTCTATTTTATTTTAATACTCTAGAGATCTTTGTGCGAGGTAGGACTGACAAGAGGAGATGTATATTTGAGCCGTGACAGCTGAAACAGCTTTACTGAAAAACAATGTAATACTATGTCTAAAATATGTAATAATATGGTGCAAGCTAAAACTAGCAGTCTTTCCGCAGAGCTTACACTCAAAATTGGGCAAGATGTGATTCAACTACTAGTCATGTTACTATACCCAGGTGGAAACAATCCTTTAAAAAAGGCAATTGTGTATGTAAAGTTTCAATAAAAAGCCCCGTTTCCTAAAAACAAAGCCACCTGGCTAGGATGCTAGTACAACCTTTGAAACGCAGTATTTCTTATTTTAACACGGGGAGTATAATCTGTTCAATGCTGCTTTGTTTTTCTTTCAAAGCTGCTTCAAAGATAATGGTACCATGTAATTTAATTTTAATTATGGAAATATCTTGATGCCCTTAAATCTTGTTATCTGACTGCCTTTAAGAAGCATGCAGTGCATGATTTGACCACTAGCTGGCAAACAAATAGCAGCTATACAGAACAAAGCTGCCCTCCTTTTGTGAGTTTATAATATACTATGCTAATTAAGCCAGAGTATTAACTTATTCCGAAATGCTATTTTTGTTTGCACTGTAACCGTTTTCTTTGAAATCACTGATTTTAAAAAAAATCCCTCTTGTATTAGATATATGAAACTAGATGTAAGGTTTTGATAAATCTGTGTAGTTTGCTATCCAAAAGCAAAATTTACCTTTTATGCTTCCAGGTTTGACTCCGAGGGGCAGCTTTTGGAATGTACCTCCATCTCTGATGTGAGGGGAGGACCTGCAGCTGGGGGAAATACCAACTGGAAAACTCTGTTTGAAGCCAAAGCTGAGAACTTGGGGCAAGGAGATAAGGTAAAGCAGGGCAGCTGAATCTGCAGCCAGGCTCTGTATAGTTTGGGCATGGAGGAAGCAATGTTTCATACAGGTGTTCTGTCCAGTGGTTGAGCAATATATGCTTATTTTGCAGCATGTAGGCAAGTAAACTAACTGGCAGATATCACAACATGATACTAAAGTTTGCAGGAGAATTGAGCCCTGTGTAAATAGTCCCTTCCAAAGCTGTTTATATAAATAGCATAAAGTATTATTGGAAAAAGAGGTGCATTAAGAGGAAGTGGTTTTCAGGGGTACACAGTTGGTCAATAGACAAGCTAAGAGTAAGATTCAGGTCTCTGACATTCCAGTCCAGTGTTCTGTCTAGATTTATGCTGCTTCCTGATTTATTTATTTCAAACTTAAGTGTGGAGCCATTCAGGATGCTTGAACTTCTATTTGAGGGAGACCCTTTACCTGGAATTCGGCTATTTTACGTGACATTTCTTGCATATGCTTCTTAAGCAGCCTCTGTTTATCTGTTGAAAGACTTGATTGTGGTCTTAAGCCATTAGAATGATTACTTTTGTACGGTGAATGGGTATTTTGTTCTGTGGATATAGTTTAACCAAATGCTTATCTGTAACACTCCACAGTAGGTTTTCTTTTTTTGCACTGACTCCCAAAAGAGGCCTAGGAAAGTGCAAAATCTTAATCCTGTGAAAAAGTGGAGATTTGAACAGAAACAATGGGAAAAAGCAAATATGCTTTATCTGAGGCAAACCTGGCAATTGGAATTTCTCTCAATGGAAACACAAAATAACCTTGCTATAAGGACTTTAATTAACATAATGGAAGCCTGGAAATCATTGCAACAGAAGGGTTGATTTACAGTTTTCCAATAATCCATATCTGTTAAGCCTTTTAATCCTAAACATCCAAATATGGATACCAGGCTTTGTAGTTAATTCAGAATTAGAAAACATTGAGTATTTTGAGGCTAATGTTGCACACTCACCCTCCTAGGCGGATTATTTTAGCTGTGTGGGCACAGTGGTACATCTGCGCAAAGAGAACTGCATGTACCAAGCATGTCCCTCTCAGGATTGCAATAAGAAAGTGATAGACCAACAAAATGGACTGTACCGTTGTGAAAAGTGCGATCGTGAGTTCCCCAACTTCAAGTACCGCATGATGCTTCTGGTAAGTAAAGAGGAGAGGATGCTTCTCCCCACCTGCTTTCCTTGTACAGTTGAAAAAAATCCTTTTCAGAGAGTGTGGTGATAGTGTTTTTCACCTATCTATGGTGCCTGTGGATTAGAGGGTATTTAAATGGTTTGTATGCTGTACCTGAGTGAGGAATGTTTCATTGAGCTGATTAGCAGTTTGTTTTCCTAGTGCTCCAATTAAAAGCTTTGCTCTTTGCCAAAAAGTTGATGCTAGCTCAGTTGATTTTGGTTTCCAAGTGTACTATGCAGTGCAGAGTACAGATGGCCTACGCCTCTTCAGTAGTGAAGATAAACTGAAGTAAAATGGCATTTCTGGAGAGCAGTAATTGCACTTTTACAGCTGCTACCTATATTTAGTACATTCTTTTGTAGGTATTGTTCTGTCTCATGCATTAATGGAGCTGCTTCAGAGCTGCTGTCTGAGGATTGTTGTTGTGATGCTTGCTTACACCGTGAGCATTGAACCTTTCTCTGTTTTACATTATAAATTAGAAGTTGTATCTGCTGCTTAGAAATTCAGTGCCAGGCGGGCATGCAGAGAGAAGGGAGCTGTCCCTGCAGTCTCACTGAAGCACACAATACTCCCAAATAATTCCTAGCAGGTAACTTCTAGGAATACATGAACTGCTTGACATAGCAGAATCATTCTCAGAGAAAATAAAGGGATATTGAGGGTACAATCACAGGAACAGCTTTTCTCCTATTTTCCTATTCATAATTATCAAAGCAACCAGGGAATGCATGAGGTTAATCCTTGATCTTTTTACTGCTCTTTCATGCCCTTGAGTGTTTTGGCAGTCTCCTCATATCACAGGAAACATATAGTATTATGTTCAAGTTCTCATGTATATATTAAGTAAATGCAGGTTACAGTTATGCTGGTGTTACTCTTGGTTATTGCCATTCTGGGTTGCCTGTTCTTGCTCACAGCTCATCAGTGACAGCAGAAAGAGCTGAACCTCCATCACTGTGTACCAATATCATCGTGTTGGCCTTTCTCTGTGACTCAATTTATAACGTACTGTCAATATTAACTTGCTTAAAATTACTATGACATTCTATGCAGCTATAAAAAGAGCTGCTGCCTTCCACCCTCAGTGAAAAAAGTTCCTACAAAGCATTGGACTCTTAGTTACTTGAAATAAAATTCTCTTCAGCTCTAAAATGCATTTTTCTTTTGCCTTGCTTGCCTTGAGTAATGCACAATTGTATGAATTTACTTTTTTTCCTCCTTTTTAGGTGACTATTGCAGACTGTCTGGAGTATCAGTGGGTGACTTGCTTCCAAGAGTCAGCAGAATTCATTCTTGGGCAAAGTGCTGCCAGCCTTGGAGAGCTGAAGGAAAAGGTAGTCCATCAGCTTACTGCTTTTTTAGCAGATGTTTAGAATTTGAACTATATTTCACCCATCTTACGTGACTGTCCTCAAATTTCTTGTCTTTCTGATCACCCTATAAAGAAAGTGTTCTTGTAGTGTTATTTTTGAAGGCAACTTGAAGAAAAAGGTAAAGTTTGTGGTATGTTATTGCTGATCCTGCAGGGAGCATGATCTCGTGCCTGTATATACGTTTAGCACTCAAGTCAACAAAGGTGGCAAAGGAAGTGTGGAGTATGTCCATGTAGGTTTTTATGAAAGTTATTGGCTTTGTTAAATACAAAAGGGGCACACGAGAAGGATGTTTTGCTGCATTTGGCAAGAATTCGATCTTCCCTGTGCTCTGAGCTGATGGGTTAACTCGGGCCTTTCAATCAAAGATTTTTTTCCTCCAGATGTTGGACTTTGGTATCTCTTACAAGATCACAAATCGTTGCTTCTCCCTGCTCTGAAGTTCTTGGCAGGGACTTGTTTACTCTCCTCAGGATTATTTTCCACAGGCCATCTGCCTGGAGAACAGAGAGATTTCCCCCGTAGTTTGCTCCCACAGGCAGTCTGTCTACCCTGTCTACCTCTGAGCTCTTTTGGCTGTTAAAAGCTGAAGATCAGCCCGTCCTCGTCACCTGGACCTTGAGAGACAGCTGAGCACTTGTGGCTAGTGCTACAGCCCTTAGAGGGCTGACAGATTTAATACATGCTGAATAAAACAGATAAGACAGGTTGGTTAATCAGTGTACCTAAACTGAAAGAATCTACAATGTTTTACCCGTGAATGCTAACAATATTATTTCTAATACGTTCCAAAAACTTGTTTACAAAACCAAAAAGTTCCAGAACACTTTGTATGCATCTTTTTAAGGAGGCAGGGAGCTTTTTGAACTAATGTGCATTAGCCCATTTCTCAAGTTCCTTTTTTTTTTTTTTCCTGCTAAATATCATCAGAAACTTTGTGGGCCAAAAATTATGACTTTTAAAATAGGTCATTTGTAGAATTACTTAACTAATCTTTTCTTCTGACAGATTAGAAGAGGTTTTTAAGGTAGTTGTAAATCATTAAACGGTACCCAACAGTATTTTGTTCCCTCTGTGCCTATAGGCTTCTCTACTGTGTTTTCCTTTCCTCCCACCAAAATCTTTTTCCTTTCTAGTTGCCAGCTACATAAAGTATGTTTTTAATTATATGGAAAGCACGAGTTCTTGAATGGTGTGTGAGCATTGGTCTAGAGCACTTGCTGTGTTCCCAGCTAAGGCTACAGCGTAGCAGATACCAGGGCTCCGTGGATAGAGCAGTTGTTGGTAATCCTGTTTCTTGGCTGTGGGAGGAAATGAACCGGGAAGGATTGCGGAGTCTGTAATCGTGGCTGCCCTGAGGCACGGTTGTAGACCTCATCCACTCCTGCAAAGCGGGGTTAGTTTTCTATAATTTGCAAGCAAGAATGACTCTGGAAATTTCTTCTACTTCGGCTCTCTGAGGTAAGTGATATCAAGCTGGTGGCTCTTGGCTGCTAAAAGTTTACCTGGTGTCGTGAAGGCCGGACACCTCTGCTCTGTTGGAAGACGTATTGCCAGGTATTCTAATTAGATGTGCTTGCACTTTTAAATTAAATTTCCATTTTCAGACATTCTTAATTTGTCAATATTTTCTTTCTTCAGAGACACTTAATCTCTGCTGGAGTTCAAACAAAATTTCTTTGTCATTTTTAAAGCTGAAAGGGACCTGGATGGGGAAGGAGACAGCACTTCCAGTGAGAATGCAAACTTGCAGTGTCTTGTGAAGAGCTGAGTAGTGGAAATGGCTAGGGCTAGAACATGAAACACAACATGGAATGAGCCCTTGCCCAGCACTGCTTTGTGTTCCGGAAAAAAAATGGCTTTTGATATGTTCATGAGCCTTTAAAAATAGAACTTGATGCATTTTTAGTAAACCTGCTTTAGTGTTTTTTTTCTTTAAAGATCTGATGTAGTGTCCTGTGAAGTTGATAGAAATCTTTCCACTGCTTAGAGTGTATGCATGGAAACATAGATACATCTACAAGGTTTTTCATCTACTTTTCTATCATTTATTACCAAAACTTGGAGGATAGGTAGGGTAGCAGTGGCTGGAACACTAACAGCATTTTCCACTCACAGAAGTTTAGTCTGTGACAGAGCTGAGAAGAGAAGTCAAATACTTTGCAAAGTAATTTTCTTATCCTCTAATCCATGTGATGGTTAGAAGAAAATTTTTAATATTCAGAAAGATTATGCCTAAATTTTGCAGTCTGAAAACTGGCTACTCCTATTCGCCTTCATTTGTTATGCCTTTCTAGATCTTAGAGGAGTCACCTTATATTGTAAAATAGTGCTGCATACATTAAAAATGACAAATGTAACTCTTGGAATATAAGAGAAATTGAGATGGATTCAGCTCCAGATCAGATACTTTATCTGCTTCTAGACTGACTGATCCAAAGTCAAGTGCTTTTGGTAGATATACACACATCAATACTTATTTGTTTATATCATTGTGGGGCTGTGGAAACGTTTTTGAATGTCCACAAATGTTTTTACAATTAATTTATCAGAATTAGACTGCTTTTCCCAGTCTCCACAACCTGTCTGATTTGTCCTTTTTTTTTATGCTGTTCTTGAGAAAAGGCATGTGGTAAAGTGATGCCTATAATTAATAAAGGATAATGTTTAGTATTCATGTGCTGATTAGAAGTAGTTTACCTTATCAATTTAATATGGTCTCCTCTAATGAGTATAAAAGCATATTCAAAACACAGCGATTTTCTTACGAAGCATCCTCATAAATAGGTCTGTCAGGATGTGAAGGTTACATAAAGTCTTGATGAACAGACATAGAGGCTGGATGTCTAACAGGCTGTTAATAAGGAAATAGTTAACTCTGTTGTGATCATAAGAGAACATCAGAAATCGCCACTTGAGCAGAATGAGAATCTCATGCAGACTTGTACTATTTTCATTCTGTTTATTTGCTTGCAGAGTCAGCACAACTGTGGGCTATTCCTTTTAGCCAGCTAAAACAGTTTTTAACTTGATTTCAGCTTTCTCTTAAACTGTAAGTTACAGTTTTGGCATCTAAGACTTGATAGCAGATTCAGCCCTGCCAGTGTGATCCAGTTAGTCACAACATTTTCTCAACATCCACAAAAAATGTACTTTTCTGAGATCTCATGGTGCTACCAGCAGCTCAGAGTGTCAGCAACTAATGCCTGTCTTTGTCCTTGCAGAACGAGCAGGCGTTTGAGGAAGTGTTCCAAAATGCAAACTTCAACACGTATGAGTTCAGGATCCGAGTCAAACTCGAGACCTACAACGTAAGTATCCTCCCCAAAAGCAAAGAACAGCCTGTGGCTTGCCTGGTTAGACTTGTTTCCATAAGAAATATCTTCCTCTCTTGCATGTGGGGAGAAGTTTCTGAATGCAGGTGCTCCGAGCAAATGCTGTCTGTCTTTAGCACTAGAGGATTGAAGGGCAGATCCAGTGTCCCCTTCTAATGCTCCCCGATCAAGTTCATCCAACCTAGTGTGTTTCAAATTTAAAACAATGGAGATTCTCTCAAGTCGAAACTTGAGGTCCCCAGCGACCCTGATACCAAGAGCAATGAAATACTGGGGCAAAAGAAGGTTAGAACCAAATGCCTGGAGCACAGAGCTTTCTTCTTTTACATGCCGTTTTTTTCTTTCAAAGGATGAATCTCGCATTAAGGCTACAGCACTGGATGTCAAACCTGTGAACTACAGAGAATACAGCAAGAGGTTGATCACAAGCATCAGGAAAAATGCTCAGCTTGGATGAGAGGGCTGGCGCTGATTGATCTGAAGCCAAAGCTTCCACTTCCAGGAAAAAACTCAAGAGATAATGTTAAATTGATTTCTCCCCACCCTGTGTGAGACGATTTGGCATTAGTTACACCATGCATGGTAGTCCAGTGTAGTGGGCTGAGTGATTTAATGCATTTCTCTGAACATATGCTACTGGTAGGTAAGATTGCACTCAAATGGCCACGATCTTGTAGACTATTGTGGTCAGTTAAACGAGGATAGTGCTTACGAGAGCTCTTCTAGAGAGATTGCCAGTGTCTTTAGGCAAAGCGTTCAGAATGTCTGAAGTAACTTTGCTTTCTTGCTATAGCTAAAGCTACATTCCCTAAGCATTGCAAGGAAGTAGTGACAACTGTGGCACTTTGACTTGCTAAAGGTAGGAGGAAGACTGTCATACAGTCTTGAGATACAGGCTACAGAGAACAGGTCTATTAGCACAGGTTAGCTCTCTTCCCTAGAATTCAAAGGCTTTCTGTTTCCATAGGTGCCATGCAGTTAATGCTTGGAATGGCAATATGGTAGAATTATTAATCAAAGACATATCTCTTATATCTGAAGAATATCCTTCCTTCAGGGTTTAATAGACTGAGTCAGATGGGTCTGATATTAATCAAAATTGTCTCTTCTGAGGAAAGCAGATAAGCATTGACTCTCCATCCCCCAGGGAAATCTAGACAACTACAAAGCATTGCTTTAGTTTTCAGTTCAATTAATACTATGTTTTCACTGATTTTAGCACGTTTCTTGCCTATATATACTTTGTATGTTTGTATGTTCAGTTTCTTTGGTTTTATGTGTAATAATGTTAATCAGAAGCAAGTCTATAAGTGTGTGGGGGGGAGCTTTGTTTCAATAAACAGTGTTTAATTCCTACGTAGTGAATTTTGCTTTCTTTGAACACCAAAGACTTCTCATTACTGGAAAGCAATTAATTAGCTTTCATAATAAGCATTCACTTGGGGGAGATGTTACCTTATTACAAACTCTTAAGGTTAGGCTGAAGAATGGAGACTTCTATGCCTGATGTTAACAGCATGGAAATGCAGTGATATTTTCACCATTTCTGTGTCTGAGAATGCTGATGAGCTGGCACTTCTGGGATTTTTATTGACGTTTACACAGCAGTCTAAAACTAACCAGGCTTTGAGATTTGTTCAGACATAGAGCTAGTACAGAAAACAGTAATTATGCTACTGGGCTTTTCAGTCAGCAGAGCATGCTAGCTCTGTGTGCTCCTAATCACATTAATTATGTGTTCCCTGGCTGCAGCTCACAGCTTGGCATTTGCTGCACAGCTCGGAGCATCCGGGCAGTGCTGCAGTTGGTCTCCGGTAGCAAAACTGAAGTTTGTTTGTTTATTTTGCACCATAGAGCTGCGTTTTCTTGGTGGATTCATTTGCCGCCCTCCTTCCTGTGTCTTCGTGTTTGTCATCGTAAGGCTCGGTATTGAGGATCTGTAAATGGCAATTGCATTGATGGGCATGAAAGACATTATCCTGGGCCCATTAGTCGCACAAACAACTCCTTCCTCTTTCTGGATCCTGAGGATCATGACTGGGTGGTTCTGCTGATGCCTGGGTTTTTTCTTTATTGAAGTGTTTGTTCCCTCTGACCTTGCTTATCAAGCATTGACTAGAAAATTACAGTCTTCAGCGTGGTTCTGGATTGACAAATGGTAGGTTAGCAGAGATAATCTATCTTTCCACTCTGCTAACCAGTTTTTTAGCCCTGCCTCCTCCCTTTGATCCCCCCTGCCCAGTTTTGAGGGGTCCGATATCGAGTGGCAAAGCAACACATTCCTGGAAGGTTCCTCAAGTCTCAGGCCCACGTGGAGGCTAGAAGGTTTTATGGGAATTCGTGCTGATTTGGCTGGAATTGCAGCTGCTCTACTGGGGCATTCCCGGAGGGAATGGCTGTGCATGCGTGGTGCTGGCTTGTGCTCTGGATGGTGGCAGAGCATAACAGTGCAAGGTACCAGTGCTCCGGGGGATTGAGGTGGAGCTGAATGACCTTGAGGATGGCAGCAAAAAAACAAACTTAGAGTTGATGCGAAAAGTCCTTTCCAGCAGCCTTTTTTATTATTATTATTAGTTCTCAAGTAAAGTGGATGCTCATTAGTGATTGAGAAATAGAGGGGTTTTAAGCATGCTTTAATCAATCGGTGTGTGATAAGACATCAAGCTATGTAAGGCAAGGTATTTCTAGTATAGCTATACGAGTATGAGAGCGTTATATAAGACTCTGGTGAGATGGCATCTTAAATGCTCAATTCTGGTCTGCTCCATATAGAGGCAAAAAACCTCAGCTGGGGTAAGTATAGAGGAGGACTCAAAGCTGAGTAGGAGATTGAAGATCTTTTTTAGGAGGGGCCTAGAGGAGCTAATTTAGCAAAATGAAACCTGAGAGGGGGATTTGATTTCCCTCATTCATATTCATATATATATGAATATCTCACTGGCTTCTCTTGATCATAGAACAAACTGGTGAAGATAATTTGTTAATAAATAATTTGACAGGCAAAGGAAAGGATCTGATCCCTCACGTCGGTGAGGTTCAGTGCCGCCTTCTCGCTTGGTCATGAGGGCAGAAAAGCTGTGAAGACATCTCCATGCCGTCCTGCCTTTCCATTGCCAAGGAGCTGTGATTATTCCAATGTGGGTTCACTGCAGAGGTTGATGTGGGGCAAGGAAAATCAGGGCTCCTGTTTTGGGGGAGGAAAAGGAAAACAGGAGCCTTGTTTTTCCTTCCCGAAAAGCTCTGGGTTTTTTGCCTCTTATTACGGACAAACAACCTTTTCTCCTGCTCCATAAATCTCCCCTTGCTCCTGTCCAGGTTATCGCTGAATACCTGTGACTCCTCTGGGCAGGATGACTGATCCGTATTCTCTAAATTGCAGGACTGCCGGAATACCTCCCAACTCGGATCTTTGCGAGGTGAAGATTCCCGTGGCTGCCGGTGTTTGGCTTTAAATAAAATTCGCAGAGCGAAGGCAGCGCCGGGAGGCTGCGGATTCCGAGCAGTCAGGTACAAGGGCAATTACAGGAGAACATCAAGTTCTGGGTGGTTGAGAAAAGATTTGGAGCGCGATCTGACATTGTGCCATGTTCGGGTGGTTTGCCGTTTGTGTTCATTTCCACAGTTATGGCCTAACTGTGTTTTAGCTGTACATCAATCTTAAATTAATTGTTAGTGACCTTTACCAGGCTCTGGAGGGGAGATTGAACTTGAGTCAGATCTCATTTTTAAGATGCGTCAGTGTGTTGCTTGTGTTTATTTCACCCCCAAATAAAGCGTTGAGCGGTAAAATAGTCCGAGAGCTCCTGATTCTTTTTGTTCTTTCCTTTCTAGGTGAGCGGACTGCTCGCAGGGACGAGCTTTGGGCAGCTCCGCCTGGCAGCTTGGATGAGTGTGTGTCTGTGTGGGCTCCCGCATGAGCGGATTGTCCTTTTAGTGCGACGGGAGCGAGAGTGTAAGTTGATGAGTCTCATGTTTTGCTTCTTAATACTCTGTGCTATTTGCGTGCGCTGCGCGAGATGCAGCGGAACATCTTGACGGGGGCAGGAGCTGCGCTGTTCCTCCATGTGCTGTTTGGTCACCCGGCCTCCCCTTCGGCTCCCTTGTTTTCTGGCCCCTGAACAAGCAGATTTGGGGAAAATCATCCCCCCTGATAGCTCCTTCCCACTGCACTCAGGCTGGTGGAGGAGGCACCTCCTGCCCCGGACAACCATTTGCCCACAAAGGGATTTCTATAGGAATTTGGGATTTCAATAGCAACTTGACGTTGTTTTCCCATGAGAGGTTTGTGAAAATACGACACGGATCAGACCCCAGTTCTAACAGAGCGAATCGTCCCTCTGCTTCGCGCCTGCGTTCGCAGAAAGGAGCGGTCTGCAGCGCATTATAAATATTACAGCGGGGCAGTAACTATCACCAATCTTATTAGGAGGAGGAGAAAGTCTGTTTAATTTATTATCTGCGAGCACGCAAAAGGCCTAGAGACCTTGTGGCAGCTTTTCAGCCTGTTTTTCATGCTTATATTATAGTTCATTCACACGCGCACTCGCATATATATTTGTGTATATATATACACAAAGTGGCTTGCGTTGCCAGATGGGATTTTGGTGCGGGCTGTTGTGCATTTTGCTGCGTGCTGTGTTGGAGCACTTAGGTGTCTGTGTTTGGGGTGGGGGGAAGGTGTTTGTTTTTATTTTCCCTCTTCAGAGAGCATTGATTTGTTGTTAAATCCGGCCTTCCTGCCATGCCAAAAGCATGCCGTTGGGAGGGCTTGCAGGCTGCCTATTGCACCGCGCTTTCTCCTTCCCCCTCTATGGCTGCTCGGGTGGGTTACGTAAAGCAAACTGCAGATTTCCAAAGGAAAAATTTTTCCTCTCCCTTCCCCCCTGCCCCAAACCTCTCGTCCTTTCAGGAGGCACGGGCAGCATTTCAATACGGCTTTGGAAAAAATAAATCTCCTGATCTCCTTTTCTCGTGCTTGATGCATTCAGTGCTCGGACTTAGCTCGGATGAATTTGGTGAGGGCACCTCTAAAGTCAGTCCTCTCTGCAGGGATCCACCAGAAATAGGTTCTTTGCCTGCAGACTTTGTCATCAGAAAGTTTGCCGGACAGACTGACCGCGGCCGCTCGGATCCTTCCCTTTACAAATCAAATACGTGAGCGTCTGTCATGTCCAGCGCCGTCGCTGTCGCGCAATTAAGAGGAGGAAATCTAATTTTTTCGCCATTGCTTTAGCTCTTGGAATTCCCTCGTGGCTTATTGTGCAAAAGCCTGAAAAATAAGAGTAATAATCCAATTTTTGTCTGTTTCTGGTGGTTTATGTTTTCCATTAAGGCCTGGCTGGTGCGCTGCGCTGACTTTTTGAACTGCAGGCTCAAAAAAACACTCCCCCCTCTTGCTTTTTGGTGAGGACAGTCTCTGAGAAGCACAAATATTATTGATCGAGGTATTTAATACACTAATGAAACCCACAATTATTGACTTGGTAATTAATATACTGTCTAAAAGTGAAGTTTGACAGCGCATATAGAGAAGCTATATTGACTTGTGCTGCTTTGGCTACGTGCCTCGCAGGGCTTTATTTATAGACATAGAAACACGTTCTTCTTCTTCAAGTAATGATTCAATCCCACTTTCAAGTTGCCACAAACTCGAGAGCTGCTGTTCTTCTTGCTGACTGCGAGGCTTTAAGCTGGGCGGGGGGGGGTTAATGTTTCCAGCATTTTGTTTTTCCCCTTATTATTGTGTTGGTGATGGACCGAGCTGGGTGTTGGTGCATATGGCTATTTCTTGCAGTGGGAAGCTCAGTTTTTCCAGGCAACTGCTGAATTTTTGGGAGCTGCTTTTGCAGGAGGAGCCCCGACTCGCTCTGCTTGCCCATGAAGGCGACGAGGGGACCCCAAGGGACACTTCGGTCCCCGCCGGAGGATGCTGTGCGCGGTGATGCTTGTGTGAGAGCGCCGCGCTCTGGGAGGGCTTGTGATGCTCCAGCAAAAACTGTGTCACCTTGAGCCTGCACTAAGGCAGCTTTTTGTGTTCCCAGCCACGAGATTCAGGCTTTTGCAGCACATTCAGAGCACACGCAGGAGCAGCAAAGCCAGGGCACATCCCGGCCTTATCCCTTGCCCTGCTGGAGCCGCATCCCAGCATCTCCTCCAGCCTCGCTTATCCTCCCCGTGCGATTTCACCCCCAGATCAACCCTTGTTTCCGCAATGGGGTGATTTGCCAGGAACCCGAAGCTCCGTTTATAAACGGCTTTGAGTTGTTCGTGTGCCCTGTGAAATGTTAAACTTCTTAACACCAGGTGAAGTTATTTACATCCAGCTCAGAAGCTGATAATGAAGGTTTTTTTAGATTTCAAGTGATTTAAAAAAAACTCTCCCAAATCCCAAGTGTATCAGCTATCTGGTAATTGGAGCTGGTGCTGTCATTAAAAATGACAGCTTTCTCCAATAACATTCATAGTGCTTGTAAAATGCAGCTAACATAACCTATATTTAACTTGTATTAGCTAGAATTTCCTTTCCATGGTTGCTTATTTCCAGAGCTTTGGTGCCAATGCCGAGGTCCTTTCTTGCTTAGGATCCATGTGTTATTTTCCCTGCTTGGAAGATGGGAAAGCTTTTAGCCAGGGCTTGGCCACTCTGGGATCTTTGTCACAATTTTCCCCCATACAAGTTTTTTCAAGCAACATGAAGCAGAAACCATTCTTTCTGCAGCAATAAGCCTGAAGGAGTAATACGCGTTGCAGAAAGCCGAACTTTCTTCTTTTTTTTCTATATTTTCCTCCTGCAAAAGGTTTATTAAAAGCTCCTGTTCCTTAACCCCGCTGCATAAATAATCCCCCCGCAACCTCCTCCCTAATTTCCCTCTCCTCGCGGGCAGTTAGCGACGTTTGCAGCCCAATCGCCCCGGCGCTGTCCCGTAATTGAGCTGCCGGGTGGCAATCTGCTCCCCTCCTCCGCCTGGCCGCGTGCCACCGCGGGCCGCTAATTAAACAGAGCGCGGTTTGTCATGTGCGAGTGCCTCTCCTGCGCGGAACGAGCTCGTTTCGAGAGATGCCAACACCATCCTCGGAGCCGTTTTAATAATCGCTGGCACCGGCGAGGGGGGCCTAACCTTGCGTTTTGCTCCTCCAGCTGTTTATTTTGCAGCTCTGCTCCCCTCGTGTGCAAAGGACCAGCGTGGAAATCCGCTTTGGAGCTATGGAATATGAGGCTATGGAATGGGCTGCTGTTTGTGCCCAGGTAGGGGCAAAGGGAGCCCAAGTGGGTTGGGAGCGAAGGCAGCCGAGCAGGCAGAGGCTCCCGGTGCAGGCAGGAAGCCCGGGTTGGGATACAGGGAAAGCAGCAGATTCCCAGGTAAAAACTGGCTTTTCCCTTCTCTCCGTCCTTCCCAGACAGCTTCCTGCCAAACTCGAGCTTTGAAGCCGGCACTCAAAGAGATTCTCTCGCCGTAAAAGGCCTCTTGCCGCCTGTTAAATTGGCTAATGTTTGGCAGAACAGCCAGATCGCCGGTGCTGTTATTTAGTGCCTTCATTACGTGCTGCCTTGAGACTCTCCGCTATTAGCGGCTTCTGCTTATGCAGGAGCTGCCTCAGCTCAGTCTCTCCTGCCTGTTTTTTGGGTCCCTGAGATGCCAGGGGGACTTGGGGACTCATTTCCTTGGGAAGGGCCCGGGTGGCTTCTCCTTGGGATCAGACCTGTCCTTTGCACCGGGAGCGAACGCATTCTCCCCCCAAACCACCGCTCCCATCCAGGTTTGTATCCCTAAATATCATCATCCTGGTGCCACCATCTTCCGAAAGGGAAGGAACAGCAAGCCGACTGCTGTCAGTTTGTTCGAGCATATTTATAACTCGAATGCTAATTCCCTCCTCTTGACTCATAATAGCTTCTGAATTCTGAATCTTTAAATTCCGGATCTCCTGTTTTGAGGTTAATCCATTCAGATAGATTGGGAAGTGGAATTCGTAATTTGGAGAAGTCGTGTCAGCCCTCCTTTGCCTCAGCCGCTAATTCCGCGTTGGTCCCACCAGCCAGGCAGCGCTTGACCCTTCCCTATGGAGCTGAGAGGCGACGCTCTGGTTTCTCCTGCCTCGACACCGCAGTCCCCTGTCCCCAAGCTCGGCTGTCACCTCCTCGCCTGATTCCCATTTAACTCATTCCCCTTATTCCCAGCATTAACCTGCTTTCTGCGCTGTCTCCAATTGTGCAGCCTCTGCACAGGGTTTAATAAGACCAAATAACATGTTAATTTTCACGTTGCTCCCGCGAAGCAATGCAGATCCGCGGGGAGAAGGATGGTTTTAATGGACGTGGCCTTCAATGTCACCCTTGCAGCCACCCGTGGCCGGTGTCCCCCTCGATGGCTCCTCGCCACATGCACCTTGTGACACACATTGGTTTTCTTGGCCTTAGTGCCCGGCTGCGAGCGGCTCCTCTCGCCCGTTTGCGCTCCCGGAGCTCATCCCGCGCCTTGGCAGCATCGGAAACGCTTCCCGCGGGTTTTAATTGCGCTCCAGAAGCCTCTTTCTGCCAGGAGTTCATTAGACTTCGCGAATGCTCGAGCTGGAGAAACGGTCTCTCTGGATTAGCATCATCTTCCAGGGCGCCCTTCCTGCTGGATTGCTGTCAGGGGATTTGATTAAAAAAAATATGTGTGTATATTTCGGGATTGAGCAAAAAGCAGCGAGATGCGGCGGTCTGGAGGTTTCCAGACAAATGGGCAAAACCCGGGGAAGGCAACAATTCTGCATTCAGCACTTCACAGGCATGGCAGCGGGTCGGGAGGTCTCGAATAAAACGTAGCTATTTTTCTCTTGGAAATAGCAGGAAGGGATTTGGTGCCAGGGAGAAGAAAAGCCGACCTGATTCGGGCAGGAAGCTCCGTTCGCCGCTCCGAGCCGGAGCGCGGCCACGGGAGCGAATCAATAGAGCAAATCCAGTGGCGGTGGCAGAAACGTTATGAAGGTGCCCGGGGTGATGAACTCGCACCGGCGACGTGCAGATTTTGAGCTCTTAAATGACTTTCTTGGGATTTAGGAAAGTTTCTGGCGACGGAAACGCGGGGCTCTTGTACCATCAGCACCGGAATAATCCCTGGAAACAGGGAAACGGGCTCCAGGCGCTCGCCCTCATTCCAGCGAGCTCATAAGGGCTGCTCATCCGGGGAGACAAGTCGTTTTGCGCCTGTCTTTAAAAAATAGATGGGCTCAGCTCTCGTCTGCATAAAACTGCCTTTGTTTATAGTGCGGTTGCTGATGGCTCGAGCAGCAGGGTACGATTTAAAGGAGTAATTTCAGGGCGGGAGGCGGCGGCGGGGCCAGACGTGCTAATTTGGGAGCTCGGGCACCTCTGCTCTGGTGCTCGAGATGTGCCCGAGCGGTGCAGCAGACCCACGTTATCAGTACAAAAACACTTGGGTTTTTAACCCAAGAAGTCCAGCTGGAGCTGGGGTTTTATCATGCTAAATTAGGGCGAGGAATTTGACCGTCCTTCCCAAAAATAACCCCAAAAAAGCCCTTTCCCGAGCCCTGCTTCCAGAGCCAGCAGGTGGAGCTTGAAGAATAGCATCACTTTCCAGCCCCACTCGTGCTGGGGAGCGTCGGGTGGGAGCTCCCGGCGCCGGAATCCTCATGGAATTAAAAACCATTGAATATTCCAGCCGGCAGAGGCAGCCCCGGGGCGCGCACCCCGAGCCGCTCCTTCCCTTACCCAGATTAAAACCTAGGAGCAGCTTTGATGTGATCTCACAGCGGAGCCTAATGGAAACGATTCGTGCTCTGAAGTTGACTGTCATTTCTCCTTGCCCTGCTCCCATTAGTGCATCCTCCCTCTCTCGTACAGTGCACTCCATTTAAGTTTGTATTTATGTTTAAATACTCTTATATTACATTACAGTATGTTTAATCCCTTGTTTTTTTGTGTGTGTTTTTTTTCCCCCTCACGCAGCTATTTATCATTTTAATGGAATGTTGCAGAATATTACATTGTGCAATGTGTTTAAATTGATAAATTGTATTAGAAAAATATCGGATAGGATTTTTAATGGTAAGTGGGGCTTTAGTAGATATATTTTCTCATTAGTAGCCTAACTGCACACAGGCAGCATGAGGCTGGAATGTTAAGGATTTGGGGGATAAGCTATATTTATGACTTATTTGACTAATTAAGGCATAATTTTATCATAAAGTTTTTCCCAGACTTTGCTGAGCGGGATGAAGGAGGAAAACTTGCCCCAGTGCCGTTACTCTACAACATCAGTTGCCATAACAACTTCCCGCAATACTATATTTTCACTTGAAATTCCTTTTAGGCCCCAGTTGCTGTAATAATTTGTTTCAGCTGCTAAAAGGCATGTTTCTCTTTGTGGTGGTTTCAAGGCTCTCATTACAGTAACAAAAAAGTGGCTCTGTTAATACAGGCTCTTTTCATTTCCCCATATGCAAAAGTTCAATAGACACCAAAAATAGCAGTAAAGGGTGGAGGTGAGGAAGCCGCTATAAAATCTCTTCCAGGAAAGGGGAATGGGCTTTGCTGAAGGTGAACTTTATGAACAGCCTTCGGGAGAGCCGCGCGGCGCCCGGAATTACTGCGTCCGCCGGGAAGCTCCGGATGCAGCACGCGGCGATGGTGCATCCCGGCGCCTGGCGTCACGGCAGCTCCGGGGAAAGGAGGAGGACGGGTCTGTTCTCCAAGAGTTTGGAGGATGCTGCCCGTTTTCTTCCTGGGATGCTATTGGAATAGTAAGTGAGGATGTTCCCGGTTTGCTCCGGAGAAAGGAGCAGAGGAGCTTCTGCTCCTCCTCATGTAGCTGCTGCTTTATATTCACCTTGCACCGCGTGGATGATGTCTCGGTTTTGGCCAGGGATGCACTTAGGGGCGTAAAAACAACTTCCAGGAATCCTGGAGCTGGTCTGCCTGCTGGTCCTGCCCTTAAGGTAGTCGAAGGCAAGGAGCGGGCAGTGGGAAAGGTTTGGTTTTGCCTTGCGCCCTTTCCCGTGGATTTCTGATGCTTCCTCAGCCGGGTTCTCAATCGAGCTCAGCCGCAGGCCCTGCTTCTGCCGGCGCCGGGTGGATAACGACGTTTTTATCCGCTCGGCTAATTGAGGCAGGCAACACACGGCGGCTTCTGCGCGGTCCCTGGGGCTCCCTGGGCCGCGGAGCAGGACGGGAGCAGCAAACGCTGCTCGCGGGGAGGTTTCTTCCCCCAAAAGAGACGCTCAGGGATGGAGGGGAAGCCTCAGAGTTGTCTGTTTGGGGGAAGAACCAGGGGGTCTGGCCTGACGTTTTCCTTTGGACCCTCTCCGAGTGCCAAAGCATCAGAAAGCGGAGCCCTGCTCTGTCCTTTGGAAGATCCCATCGTGGTTTGGGGCACCCCGCTGCGTCCTGCCTCCTGCTCCTTTTGTGTTGCCGTCTTCATTTCCATCTTTCTTTTCCCATCCCGGTTCTTGATGCAGAACCGAAAGGGTTAAAATGGGCCCGTTTGGCCTCTGCCCGCAGCCCTCGGGGTTCCAGCAGCAGCGAGATGATGGTCACTTAATCCAGCCCCCCGCCTGCAGCGAAATCTTCATCAAGGCTCTGGCGGAGCCTCCCTCCGGCAGCTTATCTCGTTGCTAATTGTCTTTGTGCTTCCTCCCGGCTTCGTATCCCAACTGCATTTCCTGACGCGGGGGAAAAAAACCTCCTTCCCGATGCATTTCCCGCAGCCCTGGCTGCAAAAATGTGGGGCTGGGCAAATTATTTGGGGTGAGCAGAGATGATAGAAAGGGGCATGTCTCGCCGTGAAGGATGAATCACTCCCTCGCCTTTCGCTCCGTGCTGAAGTAACATTATTCCCGAGGAATCGTGCTATTTGCGCGATTGTCACAGGCGATTCCATCAGAATTACCAGGGAATTCAGCCCGGATTAGGGGCCACTTAATGCTGCGGAGCGCTGCGATGTAAATGGACTCTATGATCTCATCTCCAACCCGGTCCTTAGCGGATGCTTCAAGGTAGAGATTTTTTTCCCCCTAAAGTGGTCATAAATCGCAACCAGTCATTGGACTCCCTCCAGTCCTAGAGCAATTACGGGGCCGGTTCAGCTGAAGGGTTTGATCAGGTGTTTTACTAGCAGGATTTTATTTCACTAAATGAACGTCTTCTAAAGAAGCAGGAACGTAATATTTACGCGTTAAAGTGCTGCTGTAATGGCACTGCATTTAACTTCGCCGGGAGACCAGGAATCCCGTGGTAAAACGTGTGATAACTGCAGCATTTACCCAGGGAGCGGATTTACAGCAGCCAGATCCCTGCAGCAGAACGAAGGCCGGTGCTCCCAGAGCTCCCTCTTCTCCTAAACAAAAGGCTCCGGCATTCCCGGCCGCTCGCATTGCCCAAATGCTGCAAATATTGGGGAGAAATAACCATGGATGGTGTGTGTCTGCCTTCAACCAGCTTGGAATGTTCCAGGTGATGGAAAGAGCCCATTAGGCACAATCCTAATGCCAAAACAAAGTGCCATCCCAGCAGAAACCATGCCAGAATTCCCTGGAAAAGCTTTTCCCCCAGCTGACGGAGTGACATGACCCTCACTCGCGTCCCATCAATCCAATATATCCAGGTTAGGGGGCTATGGGAGCTCTCCTTTTGCTTGGCCCCTCTTTGCAAAAAGAAACCCCCCGGATGGGGATTGCTCTTCGCTTCCGTGGGCGGCTGCAAGACGGATGCGCTTCAGCTGGGTCACCAGTGAAAAATCTCTTTAATTATTTAAGTGGTGGCAAATGGCTGCTCCCATTGGCGCGTGCACAAGCCATAACGCCGCTGATTTCATCTTTAATTTCTCCCGGAGCAGCTGAACACCCGCTCTCCTCGGCATCGCGTGTCCCCAAAAGGAAGACGCTCCGGCCAGAAATAAAATAGAAGAATTTGGTTTGCTGCTCCTTTTGCCCCCTTTTTCTGCCCTTTTTGGCCACTTTCTGCCCTCACCGCAGCGGTTTCTCCCTTGCCAGGCGCGGATGCGGCTCCGGCACGAGCCGGCACGCGTGTTCGGATACATCTTTGGAGGCAGAGCCGAGCATATGTGCTGCTCCCTCTTAATTCTTCCGGGCAGCATTAGCACGAGTAAGAACCTTTGGGGGATTTTGACATGAAAAGCAGCTGACGCCGCGCGCTAAGAAACGGAAAGCTTCAAAACCCAAACCTGGCCAGCAGGTTTCCGTAAAACAAAACCCCTCCAAACCACCAAATGCTCCTTCCAATGCAATGGAAAAGCAGGTGGACCCCATCCCTGGCAGGTGATGCTGCTCTTAATCATCAAGACCCTCGTTAAGCGCTTGGGACCGGTTCATTTAGGTGCCAATGAGGGGCTGGCACCTGCATAGCCTTTCGAGGGGACAACATTGCAGTGCCACCACGGGCTGGTGGCCTGTTTGCTTCTCGTTGCAGCCGGCTTTGAAGCTGGAGCCAGTCGCTCCTTGTCCTGCAGAGGGGTCACACGGGCTCGTTGAGCTGCCGCTAAGCCCGCCTGCGGTGACAGATTGCGACTTTAAATAGAAGATTGCGAAGAGTGAGGTAAGGGCGCCTGGAGAGAGGAGCTTCCCCAGGGAGCTGCCTTGGGGACACGGGAGCGACGGGCAACAGCATCCACTGGAGATGCAGGTTGTGTATTTGCCCACATCTCACTGCATATTGGTACCTATAGATTAAATATGCCCTTACGTGAAGCCGCAGGGAATAGGTGGCCGTGCCAGCTGTGTCCCAGGGAAGCCTTTCCCTGCTTTTTCCTTTCTTTTTTTGCCATTCCCGGCTGGCCTCGTGGGGCTGCACCATTGCGAGTTGTTTATTCATCCTCGGCAAATGCCAATAGCTCCTGCCTGGCATCGGGCTGAATATCAAGAAAGTTGATTCATTGACTGAAAAGCAAAACAAAACCTACACTGGACAAATGCTGGAATAAACGCGTGTTGGGAAAGGGGTGGACTGGGCGGTGAGCACATTTGCTGTCTCTCATTTCTGACTCATCTATGGCCCTGGATTTTATCATCTTATCAAACAATTAATTACCTAGACCCTTTTAATGTCACACATAGACATGCAGTTTGTTTTTTGGTCTTCAAATGCCTCTTATCCTCTTCTGATGCTGCTAAATAGGAAGGATTATTTTCACGGGGGCCCTGCCAGATGTATCCATATTGCTAAGCCTGCTGGAGCGGTGGGGTGAGGAGGGCTCCTGGGCTGTCAAATTGAGCTTGATCCCATTGGATTTAGTCCTTGGGAGGCTCTTGCTGGAGTCTGCAATGAGAGAATCCATTAGGAGAACTTTTGCATGGTTGTTTTTTTTCCCGTGGCTTTGGTTTTAACCAAAGTGTGGATTTTTAAGTAGTTTTATTGTCAGTGTCTGCAGAGGGAGTGTCAAACAGAGCGTTTTCCCACTGCCCACTCTGGCTCAGGTGCATCCCATGGGCAAATCCCAGCCTGGGAGCAGGGAACAGCCAGGAGGGCAGGAGGAAGGTGCAGAGGTTGGAGCCTCCCTGCGGGATCCGGTCCGAGCTCAATCCCAGCGACGCTCCCAGCTGTGATGGGGGAATGAACTAATGAAAATGGTCCACTCTGAAACCCGTTGCAAAAAAAACAAGCATTTTGCTTAGAGCAGTGGCACACGCAGGTATGAAGAGCAGGATGCGGGTGCTGTTATCCCAGCTCTGCGCCCGCGGCAGGTTACCAAGCAGCGGGTGTGCGCGAGGCCGCAGAGCTCTTTCTTTCCCTCCCAAGACCAATTTGCAGCAGCCCCAGCGGCTGCCGGCAGCTCCAGCTCCCAAACCCCAGTGCTGCCGCCCCGCGGGACCGCGGCGGCTCCGGCTCCCGGCGCGCTCCCTGCTGCCGTTCGGGCGGCCTCGGCTTCCCAGCTCACGCCGAAAGCTAAAAACGTCGCCTAAAACCACCTCATTCCTTAGTTTTAGGCAGCGGGATGCTGCGCGTGGCAGCGGTCGCTCCTCGGGATGGCCACAGCATTTGGTTAAACGCAAATATTGTTTCTCCCTTTCCATCGGCACCGAAATCGGAGCGTGACGGGCGGCAATTCGCTCTGCCGGCTGCAGTGGCTGGGGCAGAGGCTGCTCTTGCCAGGGCAGCTGCAGAGCAGCGGCAGCAGCAGCCAGCAGAGGCCCCACGCTGCGGCGCGCGGCGCTTGCACAACAAAAGAAAGTAGGTCAGCGCCGGGCCCGCTTCCCCCCGCGCCGCGCGGGGCCGGGGTCCCGCGTCCGCACCGGCTTCGTGCGCTGACGGCGGCGCCCGGTGCATCCCCTCCGCACGCTGCAGCATCGGGGATCCCGCTACGACGAGGAGGAGGCGCCCGGCGGGACGCGTCTCCGCGAGCGCAGCGGGAACGGGGCGGCATGCGCTGGCTTCCACCGGGGCTTTGAAGAGAGCGGCGCTCGTGCGGCATTGACTGCAAGGAGCCGAGTTGCGTGGTCGAAGCTGAGCAGAAGGGAGGCTCGCGGGGAGATAAAACCGCAGGGTGGTTTTCCCTTCTCCTCCCCTGTGCGCTTAGGCAGCAGGTTTCTCTCTGCGCACCCGGATCGCGGCTATCGGCAGCCTGCACCGGGCTCGCCGGCTGCAACGGGGCAGTCGTAGCCCAGCTCCGGCGGGTGGGATAACACATTGGGCATCTCTGCATGCACTTGCTGCACAGCCAGGCCGTGCTGGCCCCAAAGCAGCTCCCAGCGCATCCCTAGGGAAGCTCCACGTAGCGCTCGGTCCCACATTGCCTATCAGGAGCAATCCCAACACCTGGAGCTCTTGGGCTTCCCAGCATTTGCACTGTTTGGTTTCCAGCTTGCAAGACCGCCCTGTGGTGGCCAGGCAGGGTCTGACCCTCCTTTGCCGCTTGCGCTGGAGCCTCCGGCACAGGCGTCTCCTCCGTGTGCAGCTCCCGGTCTTCCACGTGCCGGGAATTGACTTCGCGGGCTAGAAAATAGCAGCGGGCATCCAATATAGACCGTGAAATCCTGCTGGTCCGCCGGCTCCTGGTCCTGCCTTACTTGGCTTGGACTCGCTGAATCAGTAGGTTCCAGCTGTGGCAGATTTATTCCCACTCCCCTCTTCTAGATATATATATATTTTTTTTTTCCCCTTTTTTCTTCTTTTAAACTTACCTTCTGCTATTCCAGCCGAAGCAGCGTGAAGTGAGTAAACTCCAGTGCTCAGAACAAGAGTGGATAAGCTCAGTTTACTTGCATTTATTCATGACTTCAGCACTCCGCTGGGGCCTGCAAAATCAGAGCCGAAAGGAACTGCAGTGAAAATTGGCCTACATGCAACGGCTTTAAATAATCTGCCCTTTTGCTCTAGTTCTGCGCCGAGCCACGCGGGCAGCCCGAGGAGCTGGGCACCGGCCACGCGCAGGAGCTGCGCTGGTTTCTCTCTTCCTCCTATTCGGAGCTGCCTTTGGTTTTCTGTGTACGGCTTCACTCGGGGAAAAGTTAGCTATCCGGGGGAAAAAAGAAAGGAAATCTATTCCAGAACTCCTGCGCTCGGTGCATGACTTGAAATGACGAGAACCAGCGCAGACAATGAATTAATTTTTATTTCCGAAGCCTTGAAAAACAAGAAAGCAAACAAATAGGAATAAACAGATTAAGCGCACGGCGCAAACATTGATACCAGGGGACGGGCAGGCTGGGAAAGGGAGGGTTTCCCGTTAGTAACTGTATTTCTGCCTGTGTTTGTGCGCTCCCCGGGCCCCGCGTGCCCATCACGGAGCGGCCGGGCTGCGGCGCCGGAGCAGAAATAGCAGCGGCTCCGTCGGCAAAGCAGGTCAGCGCCGCCGCGCGCCTCCCTCCTTCCCCGAGCGCGCGGCGGCTGGGATTACTCGCCGCGCACGACGCTCGCGGTGTAATTGCCTCTAATAATTTCTCAGCTGGTTTTCCTTCATTCTTAACTCACGTGTCCGCTTTTTTTTTTTTTTTTTCCCTCTTTTTTTAATTCTTTGGTGGCTGCACGGTGTTGCTGCCGCCAACGCTGTCCTTCCTGCTGCTGCTTGGCCTCACGCCTTGTCCTTGAGCTCGTGCCCGTAGGAGCCCTGCCCTGCTCTCCCGTGGGATAGTGCGTGATGCCCGTGGGACGGATTTTGGCTGCTCCCCACGCTGGACCCGTTGGCGAACGCGGGTTGCACCGGGCCGCGGGTTGCACCGGGCCGGTGGCCGTCGTGGCTCGCTGAGCTTCTGGCCCCGTTATATTTAGCTCGGTTTTAACGGGGGCTCCATATGGGTGCGCGTTTTCTCGGCTCGGTTGCTCTGTACGTGCTAAGTAGATGCAGGCGGGAGCCGAGAAGTCGTCCCGCTGTCGCGAAGGCACCGCAGCGGCGGCTGCACCGCGTTGGACACGTCCCTCCCGGGCACGGGGTTGTCCCCAGCGCGTCCCGTGTCCGCACAGGAGCTGGGAAGCAGCAGGAACCAACTTGGGGACGGGGACACGGGGCCGATCCATTGCAAAACGCAGCCCCTAGCAAGCAAACACCAAAGGTTGTTGGAAATACCTTGATTTTTCATTTAGCAGCTTGCGTGTCACAAGGGTGACTGTGCTGTGTCACTCCGCTTTGCTTTGAGGTTAATGCACAAGTTGGGAACGGCGGAGCTGCTCTGCGGCCTCCGCGCGCTTGGACATTGTGGACAATCACAAGGCAGCAGCTCCGGACGTGCCACTTTGGAGAAGAGCCCTAAGAAGCCAAGAATTCGGGTTCCTGGATCCTTTAGTTGCATAAGGAATAATTAGGAATTATTTCATTTATTTTCTAGGGGGTGCAGCTTGTAGGCACTAGTGAGAAATTGGGTCTGGGAGAAGTTTCCCCTGAGCCTGAATCCATAGGGCAAACCCCCGAGTCCCGAAGTGCAGGTTGGACCTTTCTGGAGCCTGAGGTTTTGGGTGGATTTGGTGCAGCTGGAGGCTGGACAGACAGATGGACGCATCTCCAGGCACGGAAACCCCTGCCAGGGGCTGCGAGGGGGTCTGCTGCCCTGGGAAATAGAAAACACCAAATTGGGGAGGAAATCTCCCCAGGCAAGGCAGCAAGTGCAGGATTTTCCCAAATCCAAAGCAGGGAGACGACTGCATTCGCTTATTATCCAGGATTGCACCTCTGTGCCTGAACCGCAAGACTATTTTATTTATTCTAGCCCTTTTTCCCCAGAAAAAAAAAAAAAGGAAAGAAAAGAAAAGAAGAATAAAAAAGAGAAGCTGGAACATAACTGCACCTTTATCCTTTTTTTTTTTTCTTTTTTTCTTTTTATTTTCTTTCTTTCCCCGAGACGGAGCGAGCCCCTGCTCGAGCTGCTGGCGCTAATGCTCTGCACCAGGGCTGAACCCGGAGCCGTGCAGCAAGAGCAGGGGCGGGTGCCCTACATAGGAGGGTTAACCAGGGCTCCGGCGCGGAGCAAAGCGGTAATTGCAGCTGGTGCGAAGCCCTGCTCCTCTTTTGTGTGTTATTTTCCCCCAGAACAGCTGCTAATACATATACATTCTCCAATGCATGTAAACAACCTGTGCGGGAAGAGGATTAATTTTTATATATCTATATAAAAAAAGGAAATTAGAAGTGAGTTAAAAGGGCAATTAGAAGAGCAGAAAGAGATATTGAGCAGTGAATTAGAGAGGATATTTTAACACACAATCAGAGCTTCTCGGGCTGCGCTCAGAGCGAAGGGAAGGTAGCAGTGAAAATTGGTCAATTAGGAAATGATAGCGGGGAATTGGTGACATGGGAGAAGGTAATGGCTGATTTGTTAAACAGTTATTTTGATTCTGCTCTCGCAAAGGAGGAAGGGGATGGAGGGCAGCTCCGGGAAGAGCAAGCGATGCCGGGAAGCGCGCGCGGATCGGGAGCTCGAGGAAGGCTGCGGGATTTGGGGGTTTGGCTTTGGGGAAGCGCCGCTCCTGCCTGCGCGTTCCCTGCGAGCGGAGAGCTTGGAAGTGCTTCGGAGCAGCTTTTTTGGGCAAAAGGGAGCAATTTGGGAACGATGATGCTGGGGGACGGGGCGAGCGTTGCGCAGGGGAGATTGCGCTCAAGCACTGAATTGCGGTGTCAGGTTAGATGGAAAAAGGTAAAAAATAAAATTAAAGAATACATATTCTTAGCATCCTGGGGGGATTCAGCTTTTGTTCTGTCTGGGAGGATAAGGGAGATGCAGCCTTGTGTGTTTGGGGTTTTCAAAACACGGGTGCAAAGATCTGAACTAGCAATTACAGGATGCAAGTGCGGAAAGGGGGTCCAAAAGGGATGGGAATGGGCTCCGGAGAGGGGATTCGGTGCCCTCGGAGCCACGGGCGCAGCTGCAGCGGGCACGTGGGGAACCATGTGGAAAGGGGGTCCAAAAGGGATGGGAACGGGCTCCGGAGAGGGGATTCAGCGGGCACAATGCGGCCTCGGAGCCGCGGGCGCAGCTGCAGCGGGCAGGTGGGGAGCCGGCGGTTGCGGCCACGTGTCAGCGCACGCCACAAAAATTCCGCTTATCCGCAAAGAGCCGCGGCCGGGGAGGACGCGCAGGCACGGGGAGGGCCGGCGACACGGGGGAAGGCGGGAGGAACATCAGAAACCTATAGTCCATGTCAAGTGACATCTCCTATTTAGCAGTGTATCGTGTCTCCCTTCTGGTTTTTAAGCAGGAGCCTTCATTGCTGGGAGCTAGAGCGCTTGATTGACAAGGCTTGTAATGCGCCATGGAGTCGCCTTTATTTTCCCCTCCATGTGAAAGGAAAAGATACTAAAAACACAATTACGGTTTGGAGCCAGGTGTAGTCTGTTCTAATATAATTCATCTCAAAGACTATCCGTAGCGCCGGTTGCACCCACATCATTTATAAAACATTAGCATCTCCTGCACTGACATTTCACTCCTATATCGCAGGAGTTTCACGGAGGCTTAAAAAAAAAATTAATAAAGTGCTTCTCCTCTTCATTCTCCCGCGGAGAGCTTTGATTTCCAGGGTAGGAAGCGAAATAACCGACATAACAACATTCCCCACTTCTAAGGGACAGTGCCAGGCTCGTTCAGTTGCTATTGGATATAGAGAGGAGGACAAGAGGGAGCTATTTTGGAGCACGGATTATTTGCTCTGGCTGCCTTGGACATCCCTTTAGTGGGGCTTTTGAGCCTTGCGGATGGAAAAGTTGGGATGGGAATGGCAAAGGCTGGAGGAAACGGCTCCCTGTTTCTCCTCCCAGAGCCGCTCCGGCCGTTCCCTCAGGCTGTGTTTAGAAATGGAGCATCCAAAGCTCCAGCCCTGCTTGGATGAGCAGCCGGGTGCGAGCGGGATGGATGCAGGAGCCTCCAGCCCCGTGGACACCGGCTCCAGGTGGACACCCTGTTGCTCCCCTCGGGATAGCGGCACGAAATGCAAACCAGCCTTCGCTCTTGTCCAAGATCGCTTTTATTTCCCTTGCTCCATCCACCTCAGCGTCTGCTGCGTCTCCGCTCCCGCCGGCGCCCGCGGCCTTTGGACATCCCCTTCCCGGGGGCGCCGATGGCTGGAAAGAGCGCCGGGGCGCCGAGCGGATCCGCTCCCTCCTCTTGCTGTCCCCGCTCCCCTTGTTATGGCTCTTGGCACCCGTTTTCCCCCCCGGGACGCTGCCGGCCGCGCGCGTTCCCTGCCGGCGCCGCCGGGCTCCGCGCGTCCCGCGAAACCCTCAGTCCAGCTCGGAGGCTCCGAGGGCGGCAGCCCCTTTCCCCGTGGGGCTCCGTGGCCGCCGTCTCCCCCCAGGCCTTACAAAACCGGGCGAACGGGGGAGTTTTCCGGCATCGCCCGCGTTCCCCCTTGCCGCAGGGGGACGGATGGGGCCCCCATGGCTTTGGGCACCTGTAGGCACTGCTGCCGCGCGGCGTTTTGTCGAGGAAAAAAATAAAGGTCTCCTGCTACGCCGTGAGCGCAAGCGTGTGATCCTCAGTCCTGGAGATAGAGTTTCCATATAGTTTATAAACATCGTAAGACATACATATGGATAACTGAGGGGAAGGGGGGACCTGTGCAATATTTTTTGTTTGCTTTTTTTTTTCTTTCTTTAAATGTGTGAACATGGTTACAAAAAAAAAAAAGAAATGCACCTCCTGCAGGTACCTCATTTCCTTACGGAAATGCGGCGATTCCGCCTCCGCTCAGTCTTTCCTTTGGTAGTCGGCTGCTGCGCCAAGCCCTGCTCCGCGACGAGGCCTGAGATAGCGGTGGGGTGAGATTGTCTTCGGCAGAGGTTTCCAGCCGCCTTCGGAGCCAACAAGAAGGGCTTCAAAAGTGTGGGGGGGAAGCGGGGAGAACCAACGTTTCGCCAGCGCGCGCGTCCTCGGAGGCTCCAACGGCGCCGGCGGCGTCGCGTCCCTCTCCAGCGCGCTCGGGGCTCCGGCGGCCGCGCGGTTTTCCCAGCGGCGCCGCCT
>JAWLRI010000482.1:940424-973143 GCA_034781795.1 Crypturellus tataupa | reverse complement strand
CCGGGGCCTTGTCCTTGGCCGGGTGGTGCGGGTGGCGGTGGCCCTTGGCGGCGCCGCCGCGCTCGGCGCCGGGGACCGCGTGCGTCTTCATCTGGTGCAGCGACTCGGCGCCCGAGCAGTTCCTAAAGTCCTCGGCCCGCAGCGCCTTGAGGTCCTTGCCGCGCGCCCGCTCGGGCGCCTCGCACGGCACGCTCGAGCTGGAGCCCCGGAAGCGCCGCAGCCATTCCCAGAGCGAGCGCGCCTTGCAGTCGCAGCCCCACGGGTTCCCGTTGAGCCGCAGGAACTCGAGGGCGCCCAGCGGCGCCAGGCAGTCGCCCGGCAGCTCCGAGAGGCTGTTGTTGAAGAGGAAGAGGGTGGTCAGGCGGCGGAGGTCGTGGAAAGCCCGTCGGTGGACCCACTGCAGCTGGTTCTGGTGGATGAGCAGGCGGTCCAGGTTCACGAGGCCCCTGAACGTGTTCTGGTGGAGGCTCCAGAGCTTGTTGCCGTGCAGGAAGAGGTGGCTGAGGTTGACCAGGTCGATGAAAATGTCGTCCTGGAGGAACTCGATGTGGTTGTCTTGCAGGTAAAGGTACTGCAGGTTGTGGAGGCCGCCGAAGATGCCGCTGGGCAGGGAGCTCAGCCCGCACTTGTACAGGTACAAGGCGTGGAGTTTCACCAGCCCCTGGAAGGTGTCCGCCGCCAGAGCCCTCAAGTAGCGGTTGTCCCCCAGGTCCAGCTCCTCCAGGTTCACGAAGCCCTCGAAGGTGTTGGGGTCGATGAAGGTGATGTTGTTGGAGTAGATCCACAGGGTGACCATGGAGGGGCTGAAGTGGCCCCGCAGCAGCAAGGTGATCTGGTTGTTCTGCAGGAAGATCCTCTCGCTGTCCTCGGGGATGCCCTCGGGGATGGTGACGAAGTTGTGGGCCTGGCAGCTCACGGTCATGGGCGACGGGTAGCACACGCAGTCGCTGGGGCAGCCCGCGGCCGCCTGCACCTTCAGCCCCAGCAGCACCAGGAGCAGCTCCGCGAAAGCCCCTGTGCGGAGAGAGGCGAGAGCGGGGTCAGCCCGGGGGACGACACGGATCACTCCGACCCACCCGCCTGGGATCAGCGGCGAGGGTAATTCCCGGAGGAAAATACATGGTTAAATTGTCCCCCTTTAGGGCTCAGGAGTTACCACTGACACGAGCGGATCCGTTGCATGCAACGGCGCAGACATACTCTATGGAGCATCTCCTTGGATGCGCTCCTGCCACGAGCCCTAGCAAGGAAAGGGAAACTTTCCCTGGGGAATTCGCTCCAGCAGGTGCCACAGTTTGCGAGTAGGGAGAGCAGCCAGCGGAGATGCAACCACAGCAAGTGCCAAGGAGCAAAACCGGAGCTGCCGGAATGCAGCTCCAGGCAGCAACCATCCCACCCGGCCATCCTTAGCTTTGCTGTTTCCTTGCAGTAATCCCAAAAAGCAAGGGTGGCAGCGGGTTCGCCTCTAATTATCCTGTGCCGTTATCTCCGGATACTCTCTTATAATCCCCCGTTAAGCACCTGGAGCTGAATACAAGTGGGAAGCAAAACAAAAATCCCGTTTCTTGTTCGTTTTGTTTAAAATAGAGCTCACGGGCTAGCGCTGCCTTGTGCATTACATGGAGAGCTACTGCTGCACGGTTAATAGCAGGTGACCTGTGCATTGGGATGCGTTCTTGGAATGCAAAATTTTTAGGAAAAAAATATTATTACTCAGGCTCCTCAGAAATAATCAGGAAGGAGCAGTCATTTTGGACTGCGCTGCCATTAAAAAATAGCAGGGCTAGTGGTAAAATGACCAAAGTGTTTGCACAGACTGACCAATTTTTTCCAGCTCTGTCCTCCAGAGATGGAGCACCAGGTACCGCGTGGTTCTCGTGCTCCCTGCTGAAAACACGTTCTCCCTTTACCCGGGTGACACCAAGACTCGCGCGGCTCCTTCGCTCGCTCGAGAAACCCTGCCGGGCCCAAGCGTGCGGAACCTGTTATTGCAAATACCAAATCATGAGGTCCCGAATCAATAAACCATCTCCCGTCCATAAGCAGCAGGTCAGCGGAACGCGTCTGCTTCCAGAGGACGGTTTTGTGTGCAGTTCCCCAACACGAGGGCTGATGGGGTTACTGGATTTCCCATATGGAGCGACGGCAGCAGGATGCTCCTAGTGATGCTGGTAATGGACAGAGGTGACCAGGGTCTTCCTTGCATGAAACCAGGGTCCCAAATGCTGCCAAAACAGAGCGTTGGCTCTGTGAACATCGGCAGGAACCCCGTCATGTTGGTCCATGAACGCATGGATATTTATGAGCTCTGGCCTGAGATTCCTATGGAAAAGAAGCGTCTCCTGCTGCAGCAGGTGCTTGACGGTTGCTCCTGGTGCGGCACCGTCTCGCATCGCCCCAGGAGGAAAAGCCAGGGTTGGGTCTGCTCGTGGACTGCAACCCGGGGATAAGGAGGATTTGGAAATGGAGCAAGGTGGAGCTCTTAGGGAAAAAAAAAATATATATATATATAAATGTGGGTAGGACTTCAGAGGAGGAAGAGTGTTGAGAAAAGGCATAGATGTGCTCAGGGCATGTCGCCTTCTCAAGGATGCTACTCCTCAAGCTCGTAAAATCTGCTGATTGCAGGGCTGGAATAGTCAGGGTTTTCAGATCCAATACTGGACCCATAGAAACAACCCAGCCCCGATCACGGTGCTGGAAACCCCGGGATCAACCCCACTTGGCCACTGCTGAGCTCCACCGGGGCCACACGGTGCTTCAGCCTCCGCCCGGCTCCTGCAGTCGGAAAAGCTCCATCGGGAGCTGCCCTGGCCCGAGGCTGCTCCCGTAGGATGCGGCTCCTGCCCTGCTCGGCGGGCGCCTTGCTCCGCACGGGAACCTTTTGGCTTCATCTTGTAAAGGTTGCGAGGCAGACGGAGGGTCGCCGGCTCTCGTGTCAGGGCTCACCGGGGAGGGATCGCTTCAAAAGCCGAACGGGAAGACGCTGCAGGATCCTGCCAGCAAAGTGAATGAAAACAAAGCCCCGCCGCCACGGATCAAACCAGCCAGGAGCGCTTTATCTCCCGGCTTTCTCCGGCTGCGGCAGCGCTCAGCCCTGCCCTGCTCGCCGCGTCCTTCTGCGTCCCCTTCCTTGTGACCGAGGTCTTGGTGACTGGGATGAATTCGCTGGACTGTCCAAACCATTTCCCATGCAGCATCTCTCTAATTGGGCATTAATTAGGCATTAGTTAATGAACGCTTGAAATAATTTATCTTTGGATGTGTCCAGTTTGCAGTCTTACTTTTAACAGCGTTATCCTCATTATTAGATTAACATCATTATAAATGTTCTTCATTACCTGCTTGTTTCCATTGTATTAGCCCTATTATTGAGAGTGAAAATCACTCCTCCCGAATGCATTATTGATGAGTAAGGACTTTCTATATGTAGCACGGGATTAATTGTTATACGGCCTAATGCATTTAGTGTTAAGCCTCAATTTGTGCAAGAGACGAAACGGCCGGGAGAATGCAGACACCCGGAGACGGCAGCTTGTCCAGACGCGGCAAATCTTCCCAGGCTGCCTCTTCCAGACCATGTTCCTCCTCACGCCGGTGCCAGCACAGGAAGGCAGAAAAAAGCTGGGTTTTTTTCCACCTGGGATGGTGGAGGAGGCTGGAATAGCTGGCGCTGCACCGTGCACCTCTCCTTCCACTGGTGGTTTTTCCTTTCTACCCGGAGAAGCTGGACCGAGGGGGTTGTTGGTTTTTTTGCATCTCTCCTACGGCACCGTCTGCTTTGGGAGCCCTGGACTTGCACCCCTGGCAGCTCTTTGGGTCCTGCCCGGGCTGCTGGATTTATAAGCTCTTCAGAGCAAAGCCCTGGTCTTCTGGCGGCTGATTTATGTGTTTCTGCAGCCATAAAACACTATGTATAGCCACTACACGGCATAAATAATAATACTTAACCGGAGCGCGCTACAAGTGGGGGCGAAGCACCCGGCTGCTGCTCGCGGGCCGTGTTTTAGGGAGTCTGGAGCTTCCTGATCCCGGCGGCGGCGTCGAGGCCGCGTTCACACCTGGCCTGGCACCCTGGGCGAGATGTCACCCGCGGCCCCGGAGACTTCCCGCCCCGTTCGCACCCGCGACGCCTCCGGAATCAACCCCGGGAGAACTGGGGCACCGAGACGCGCCGGTGACCCGCAGGGAAAACTCCCTCGGGAAGCTGGGAGCCGGCTCCGGAGGGGACGTCGGCACCGCGCCGCGGGAGCTGCCGTCGTGGAGAAGTGGCAGCCCCAAGCACTGGACATGCAGTTCCCATGGAAGGAGGGAAAAGACCGGAGCGGGGATGGCCACCAGGCACGAGCCAAGAGCAGCGACTTCAGATCCAGGATGCTTTGACAAAGCAGGGGCAGACCTGCAGTTAGTAGCTGCATAAATATATATATATTTTTTCCCTTTACACAAGGCAGAGGATAAAATAAACAAGCCCATCCCGACTGTCACAGCCTGAATTCCCCAGCGAGCGGCTGCGAGCGCTCGGCTCGGCACGGAGCATCTCCCGTGCTCGCTCCCGGCCCTGCCTTCCCCGGCACCAGGCCTGGCCCTGCCAGCTGCAACCCCCCGTGCACCTTCCGCGTGTATATTTCTTTTCTCTCTTTTTTTTTTTTTGCTTCTGCAAACGGCGTCATAAATAACTGACAGCTCCCAGCTGTTGGGAGTTACGCTTTCCGATGGAGTGACAGCTGCTCCCAATCCCCCAGTCGTCACCCCGGCAGTTCTGGAACATTTCAGCGACATAAAAATCATTGGAGATAATTTCGGTTTTGCATAATTTGGTTAGGCAAGCTGTGATTTAATGGCAATTATGACCTCGGAGGCAGAAGCTGCGCACGGAGGCTCGGGGCGCCGCTCGCCGGGGCTGCAGGGCCGGGGCTCTTCCACGGAGGAGGTGCCGCGAGGAGCCCTCCCTGCGCCAGCAGCTGGAATTCCTCCTCCTGGAGCAGGGAGGATGCAAGGAAACTCAGCGCGTTGCTGGCGCCGAGGGGCTTTGGGAAGAGGCTGCTGCTGCTGCAAGATGCAGGGGGTTCCTTGCACTCGGAGCTGCGTTACCTCCATCCCGGGCGCCCTACAAGCCCCGTGTTTGCGTTTTGCCTTCAATGGGGCCCCAATTAGGAATAATTATGGTTGTATTCATTATTCTGGCCAGCAGCTTGCGGTGGAGAGCAATGTGGCCCAACAGCAGCGGCTTTTGGCCGCTGAGGAGGTCCCCATTGCTCCTGATCGTGGCCTGCGTTTGCTGTGAGATGAAGCTCAGGGCACAGACCTGGCCCTGCCAAATGCCCCAATCCTGCTCCAATCCTGCTCTAAATGCCCCAATCCTGCTCCAAATGCCCCAGTCCTGCCCCAAATGCCCCAATCTTGCCCCAAATGCCCCAATCCTGCCCCAAACACAGCCCCGCAGGCAGCGGCGGGTCCC
Organism: Crypturellus tataupa; assembly: GCA_034781795.1. NCBI lineage: Eukaryota > Metazoa > Chordata > Aves > Tinamiformes > Tinamidae > Crypturellus > Crypturellus tataupa. The sequence goes on along the minus strand of JAWLRI010000482.1, from coordinate 967,682 downwards.
GCCGCCGCGCACTGACCCTGCAGCCGAGCTGCTCACCTTCCCCCCAAAGTCACGGCCAAGGTCACCGGGAAGTTTCTGGAGCTCGGTCATTAACTCCAATTGCAGTCGGAAACCAGACCATAAATTTCGTAGTGTAATAACGCAAAAATCAATAGCTCGGCTTGAAACAACAGCTCCGTCTTCCATTTCAGCCGGGTCCGATGGCTCCCCGCGGGCCGCGTCCCTCCGAGCCGGCGCAGCGGAGCTCGGGGCGCCGGGACCCGGGGTCACGTCAGCGCATTTAGCCCTCTCCTGCAGTTAAACTTGAGGATGATTTTTAAAATGAAAAAAATAATTAAAAAAAAAAAAAGCAAAGGATGCCGAGACAGGAGCCTTTTACGCTCCGTCTCTCCGACATCCTGTCCGGCGCGCGGTCCCTTAGGCTTTCCGTGCTGCAGAAAGGCTTTTAACGGCAAGGGATGCCCGAGCTGGCGCGGACGTGCAGAGGGGGAGCAAAAAATACAGGAAAATCTGCTCTTTTCCAGGCCTGGGGATGGGAGGGAGGTCTGGCTCCGCTCGCCTGCTGGTTTTCCCTGGCTCCCTGTCGCCCCGGCTCCGAGGCAGGGTTGTCTTGCGCGTGTTGGTGGATGTGTGATCCTCCAAAACAAATTAGCACCGATTCCCTTCCATCCGGAGCGCAGCCATGGGGGAATCGCTCCCGAATCCGCGGCGCAGGAAAGCAATAACGCTTCCAGCGCGCTAATCCTCTCCGCCGGCAGCCCCCTGAACCCGCTCCCACTGCTGCAGGCACCGCTGGAAATTACAATTGTGCCAAGAAATAATAAATAAATAGAGGAGTTGGCAGGGTAGGTGCGGGTCCAAAGGATTTGTACCCTAATGTGGAAGTCCCTGTTTAATTACCACTCCTCTCTCCTGGCGCCTGCATCCTCCGCTCCCCGCTCGTGCTAAAGTAAATAGAGAAGGGGAGAAAAAAAAAAGAGGCCAGTGGTGGAAGCGGCTGTGGGATTGGAAACTCAGATATGGAAACTCGTTTAATTTAAATGCTTGTTTCAGGCCTAATATATGCAGGAAACGGAGGGAATAGAGAGCGCGTTCTTCCTATGTAATCCGCTCTACTTAACCCCAGTTTGGAATAAAGCTTTTGCTGTAATGATACCCTTGGAGTGCAGGGGGGAAACGGCTCCGGATGCTGCTCGGAGCTGATCCGGACCGTCCCGCTGCTGCCTCCGGGCATGGGATGAGCATCCGAGCACTTTGGTGGGCAGTTGAAAGAGGGTTTTTTGGAGAAAACCATTCACATTGGAGGCTGAGCTGCTGCTTGCATGTGCATGGGGCTGGGGGCAAATTTTCCTCCCTTGAGTCTTCCTCTCCCTGCTGCACGAGGGCTTATTGCAAAAGCCACTCGGACCTTCCTGAAGGAAAAGTGGATTGGAGGCAAAGGGCATCCCGGTCCTGCCTTGGGAATGGGAGTCCTGTGGGAAAAGCACCAGGACCGCGCAGGGAATTGGGAACGAGGGACTCAGTGGAGAAGACCAGAGAGCTCTTTGGATGCTTGGGAAGGAGTGAGGAATCCAAGGAAAGAGGAATCCGCGGGGGCAGTTGATCATCCTGGATTTCCTGCCTGCGTCCCAGGGATCAGCGGATGCTCCTGCTCCCATTTTGTCCCAAGGTGACGAGTTTTCCTCCCATTCACAGCCGTGCCAAGCAGCTCGGGATGCTCAGGATGCCATTCCCAGGAACAACAAACCCTGCAGGTGAGCGCGAGGCAGATCCCTACCGCGCGCTGGCCGATTCCCCGGCTCGAGTCCCACCAGCTGGGCACTACAAAGGGCTCCTTGGCGGTGGGAGATGCAGCCAGGATGGTGCAAACGTGAGATCTAAGCACGAACCAGCAGCTGCCGCCGCTGGCAGTGCCCGCCTGGCATCCGCGCTGCATCCCATGGGAAGCCGGCAATGCCTCGGAGCGTCCCCCGGGCACATCTCCCCCTGGATGGAGCTGGGGACGGGGGACCGGGGGGCTGGCACGTGCGGCAGGACGAGCGTCACGGCGGCGGCGGCCCTGCCTGCGGCAGCAGCGCGTGTCCCGCCAGCTCAGTCCGCGCTGCGTCCGCTGCCTTTCCTCCCTTTGCAGCCGCTCTGCATGTCAGATTTCCTGGACGTCCTTGCGTTTCGGGGATGAGAGGGCAAATTGGAGCCCGCGACGCTCCTGCTTTGCCGTTCGGCAGCAGGATCATCCTGCCGGCAGCAGGGGGGAAGGCGAGGGACGGGCCGGCATCAAAGCCGCCCGCTCAGGCACACATTCTGCCCGCAATAAAAAGCCTTTGCGTCAACCAGAGCCTGGTCTTGAGCTGCAGGGCCCTGAGCAAAACCTTTCAGGCCACCGAGGTGGTGGGGACAAGGGCTTTGGTGCCATCCCACCTTGCCTCGCTGCATCCCGATGCTGCAGGAGCCGGGATTTTGGATGCAGGATGGGACCAAACTGCCACCACGGGGGCGTTCAGGGCTCTGGGCTCATCCTCGCCAGTGGCCAGAGCGTTTTCTCCACCCGTGCACCCGGAGGGGACCCGGGCGAGCGCACAGCCCTTGGTGCCCTGCGAGCGCCCGCTGCGTTACCGGGTGTTTTAACAGCTCGATAAAAACAGATCTGAACGGGATGCACCGGCATCGCCGACGAGCCGTCTGCTGCCGCTGCCCGCGCCGCCGGCGCAGGAAGGGCAAGCAATTACGGCGCGGGGTCTGCGAGGTCTCCGGAGGATAATTTCTATTAATTATAGCCCGCGCGGGATACAGTGACACCGGGAGCCGCTGCGAGCAGGGATGGCTTTGGGGAGGGAAGCGGAGCAGCGGCTCGGCTGGGAGCGCAGGTGCCGTCCCGAGCACAAGACCGGGGGGCACTGGGGCGGTTTTGGGGGACAGCGGCCACCGGGCAGTGCGGGGGCACTCGCTGGGGGCAGGAGGAGAGGTTGGGGACAGCGTTACTGCACGTGGCTGCCTGCAACAGCGGGACACAGGAGGCGACAGCGCAGTCTCCACCGCCCCGTCCCGCCGCCGCGCTTGGCCATTCCATCCAGCACAAGGATCGGGTTTAAAAATAATAATTAAAAAAAAAAAAAAAAGGAGCCAAACAACAATGTTCTGTCTTTTCCTGTAACTGGCCGGGCTCCCATTTAATGCATCTCAGCCGCTTAATGGCCTGGCAGCGGCGGCTGGGGACCGCAGCGCCGCTGCGCTCCTTTGCCCTCCGATGCTTGGACTCCTGCCCTGCTGTCTGCGGAGCTGGGGCGGCTGCCGCAGCTCTTCCCGGCCTCACGTGACGCCAGTCGCTTTCCTTGGAGCTAATCAGCGCCTCTTTCGCAGCGAGCCATTATAAATCCTGTTACGATCCCGTCTTTGCTAGCAATAACGGTTAGCGCGAGGCGCGCGGAGGATGCTGCAGCCCCACGCGCTCGCCCGGCATCAGACCCTCTGCAATCAAGTTGCTCGAGACGGTCCAAAGAAGGGGCTGGTGCGTTAGAAAGGTGGTGGGAAAAGTCTGTGGTGGCCCCCAGGGAATAAGGACATGGGGACGGGGTGGCCTTGTGCATGGGCACCCCTTCCCATGGAGTGATGTGTCCCTCTCCAAGGATGCACATCCCATCGGGAGCCCCTGAATTGGAGCCCTCGTGGCCATCGCACACAGCAGCACTGGGTTTTTTGCTCCTTTCCTTGTTTGTTTCTAAAGAAAGGAAGGACTTTGACACGAGCAAAAAGAGACACAACTGGAATGCTCATTAAAACTGAGGTTTCCCTGTCCAAGTGGCCGCATCTTCTCCCTGGCTCCCTGGAGCCATGTCCAAGTCTTTCCTCCCTCCCGACCCTGGCCGCATTTGTGGCCCCAAATGTTTCTGCTGGAAGCGGGAGACAGGGAGCAGCTCCATATTTTCCACCTTCCCTCCCATGGCCTTGGAGGCGCCGGATTCTTACGGCAGCAGCTGCCGCTTCCACAGGGCTCCGCTCCCAAGCCGCCTTTGCTAGACGCATTTTCAGGCCTTTCATCCTTTGCATCCCAACACAAAAGGCATTTAAGGCATTAATCCTGTAACCCAGGCTGGGGAGAGGCTGGTGTGGGCGCTTCTCCATCCACCGTCCTCCTGCTCCGTCCCCTGGAGCGTTTCACATCCCGGGAGCTGCCGTGACATCAGCTGCACTCGGCTCTGCTCCGGTTGCAAAATAATTGCCACAAAACTGCTGGTGTCCAAGACACCTCTACCCCATTCCACACATCTTGTCTGCGCTCTCCCCTTTTCCCTCCGATTCCTCCCTCCGCTCCGGCGCTGGAGTCCCCGCAGCGCCGGGAAGGTGATGCCGGCCGGAGCGCGCGCCGCCTCCCGTCGGAATAACCTTTCAGGTCTCATTTAGCGCCTCTCTCTTCCCGCCGCACAGCCGCGCCGTGAGCACGGTGCTAATTGCAACTTCTAACGCGTTGCAGCGCGGAGGAGCCCGCCGGAACGCGGCCATTTCGCGCATCCCGGCGGCCGCGCGAGCCGCGCAAGGACACGGGGTCCCTCTGCTCCCGGCGTCTGCAAGGACAGCGAGGATGTTCCCGCAGGAAAACCTAGGCAGAGCCTTGGGTAGATAAGTAGGGGTGGAATCCATCAATTCAGGAGCAAAATAAAACCAGGAGGCAGCCGGTATGTATGGGAGCATTGGGAAGGATGGCTGGGAAAAGCGTCACCCTGCAGGGTTTGGGCTAAGGCAGTGGGGTGGAAGCACAAGCAGGGCAGAAGTGATGGCTCTGGGGAGGAAGGAGCCAGCAGAGGCTCCCAGTGCTGGCACTGGACTTCCAGATGGGGAAAATTTGGATACGGAGACACTGGGATCCCCATGGAGCGGCTCTGGCTGGGCCAGCTCAATGGTAACCGGTTGGGGAGCTGCAAATCACAGGGAGCCGGACCCAGCAAGGAGATAAAACATTGGGCACCTTGTTGGTTGGAAGCGGAAGGAGTCCAAATTCCCAGGATTTCTGCTGGACCAAGACCCACACAGCTGGGAGACGCTCATCCCTAAAGCATCGTCCCTGGCTAACAGGTCAACCCAGCTCCCCGGTGCACGGAAAAGGGCCGCTCATCCCTTGCTGCGCTCCAAGGAAGAGCCGACGATTCCCTAAGAAAACACAGTGGGGAACTGCAGCTGTGCCCACCCATGGCTGTGACACGTGGCAAGTGTCCCTGCCCGCAGCGCCGGCGCCTCATCCCGCTTCCGAAGCGGAGCCTGCGCTGGGAGTATCCCCCGGTGACCTGGCTCAGCCGAGCAGGATAAACTGCTGCTGCCGGGAAGCAGCGAGCAGCCAACACAGCAGCCAAGCCTGACTCCCAGCCCCCTTCTCCTGGAAAAAAAACACCAAAATCGGGGGAAAAAATAACACCGGATGGCCAAAACCTGGGGGAAAAGGTGGGTTTGATGGCCAGGCCAGCGCAGCCTGCCCGGCTCCGGCCACTTTTCCAGCTTGGGACCTCAGGAAAGGTCCCTGTATCCGAACCACAACCTGTTTGGGTGGATCCACTGGGTTCCCTGCAGCTGCAAGGATCCGATGGAACCAAGTGGACCAGGAAGGGAGAAAAGGGGCAGTGGAGCAGGTGAGCGGCTCCTCTCTCTCTGCTCCAGCTCCATTTGCAGCTTTTATTAAATCAGGAGCCAATTCCGACATCATTCCTCGCGAGCGGCTCCGCCTTGCAGGTGTGCGGGATTTATGCGCGATAAAGCAAGCCATTACGGGGAAAGAGCAACCTACAAAGACCACCTTGGAGACGCCGGCGAAACAAAACACTGGCCTGTGCAAATGGGCAATTAAGTTTCAAAACGCTCGTGCGCCATGAAAAGCGCCGTCCCCACGGAGAACGGGCCTTTAAGGCAATTTTCCCCAGCCCTATTCAGCGTTCGCTCAAAAACGCCTTTTAAAAACAACATGTGATTTCCCCCTGCTCCTCCTCCTCCCCTCCCGCCTTTGCTCCATTCCTCTTTTCCAGGTGGGAATGAGGCAGCTCCAATGGGAGAGACGCTCTCCCGCCCTTTGGGAGAAGATGCTGGAGCTGCTGGAAGGACTTGGGGTGACCTGGCCATGAGTGACCACAAAATATGGGGATTTAGGGATGCAAAACTGTAATTCCTGTAATTCCAATGCCTGGGCATCTCCACCTGGGGATTGCTGACCAGCCCTTTGGGCTCACTCGCTGCTTGGACATTAATTACAAGCGCCTAATTAACCTGTGGAACGCACTGCCACTAGGTAGCGGCGAGGCCAGGGGCTTAGCGGGATTCGGGGGAGGATTATATGTTTAAATGGATAATGAGAACATCTGCCGGTACATTAGCCGGGATAAAGCAGAATTAGGGATAAGAGCCCTCCCGTGCCGGGGCGCGAGCCAGCGCGGCGTGCCGGGGCCGCCCGGAGCGTGGGAACATCCATCCCGGCCGGGCGCACGGAGCGGGAAAGCGAAGGGAAAAACGCGTAACCGCTTCCCAACCAAGCAGCATCCTTGAAAAGGCGCCGCCGCCTCGCGGGGTTAATCCGCCGGCCGCACGCTGCCTTCCGCGCGCTTCCTCGGCGCGCGCTGACCCGCTGCGAAATTGCGGCCGGCCGCGCTGAATATTTTAAGAGCAGCAATGCGGTGGCGGCCGCGCTGCAAGGCAGGCCGGGAGCCGGAGCGGGGCCCTCGCCTCCCCCCTGCGCCGCCAGCCCATTAGCACAGTTCAGGGAAACCTAAAAAATTCAGGAGCCCAAACCCGCGGCGGCGCCGCGCGGGGCCGGCACCGCTGCGTCTTGTCGCCCGCCCCGCGCCGCTGCGGGTCCCCCGGTGCCGGCTGGGTGTCCCCGGAGCTCGCTGCTCGCGCGCGGCTGGTGCGATTGCCTCTCTTCAGCACTTTTGGAATCTGGGGCAGCGCGGGCTGGGAGCGCCGGGAAGCGGCGGGAGAACAAGGCGGCTCCGCATAAACCCGGCCAAAGCGGAGCCGCGTCCTGAGGCCCCTTCCCCGCAGCCTGCGGGGCCGAGCGAGCCATGTGTGCCAGCACCTGCGCGCTCCCTGCCTCTAATTCCGCATGTTGAGCCATGAAAAACACGTTTCCCTATGTAAAAAGACACTGTCCCTCCCATGCCATGGGGATGCTGCTCCCCGCGGTGCCCGGCAGCATCCGTGGCTCCGGCGGCTCCTGCAATTCCAACCCGTGGAGGGTCCCCAAAGCACGAGGCGGCTGGCGAGGGCGGAGCGGTGCCATCCCCGTTCCCGGAGCAGCGGCAGCTCCGGGCACTTTTGCATTCCAGGCGGAAGCGGCCAGATTAATCGCCTTGTGCCGGTTCTGTCACCCGCCGGGATGTATTTTCTTCCTGGAATTTACAAGTAGTTCTGTCGGGGAAATAAACAGCCGCAGATAAAAATTACATTGTCACCGCGCAGGTGTGATGGATGCCGGAGCCCGGTCCGCGGCGCGACGCCGGCACGAGGGGCCCAGGGCGGCCACCAACCAGGTCACCAACCCTGGGAGAAAGCGGGATCCGGGCTGCAAGGAGCCCCGTGGTGGCAGCTCCTTGGGAAAACCCCTTTCCAGGTGCTTTTCCGGAGTCCCCAGCTTGGATCTTGCTTGTAGCGTGGAGCAGGGCAGCCCCCGGGGCGAGGTGTGAGGAGGATTAATGCGATTTACAGCAGGTCCCTTTTGAGCTGCTCTCCTGCTTCATCTTGATCTGCCTCCCTGGGCCGGCACCAGGATGGATCTTCAGCCGCTCGCGGTGGGAAGTTGCATCAAAACCGCTGGAAAAAGGGAAAGGGAAAGAGGCCGAGCGGCTCCTCCGCCTTCGGGGCTCACGATGGAGCAGGGAGCTGCATCCCAAGCTGCTGGGGTCCCACCGGGAGCCCTCAGCGTCTTCCCCAGCTTCCTCCCGGCTATTAATAAACCCACAGCAGCTGGAGGAGCCTCCGCCGAGCCCGTCCTCAGGATTTATCCGCGCGGCTCGGCCTTATCAGCCGTGCTTTTCACAAGCACTTAAATTCAGGAGGAAAAGGAAAAAGCGAAATCAGATAGAAATGCAGGTCTGTTTGCTGTTTTCTGCACTGAAACGGTTCTGGGTAAACAGCAGACGCCTTTGATGAAATCCCAGCAGGCTTAAACAATAAAGCTGGTTACAAACTCAATCTGGCGCAGATATCAGATCTGAAATTGTTTCAAAAAACATGTCAACATTTTCCAATGCCGCTGCAAAAACTTCCTCGGCACTTTGCCACCAGCCTGCAGCTGCAGCGGGGGACCCTGCGCCGGCCCCGAGTGCCACCGGGGAATCCTGTCCCCGGAGACGGGCGCTCCGGCTCCGCTCCGGCTGCGCATGGAGCTCGCTGGCCAAACGCCGCCTTGGAGCAGCCGCTGGGATGGAGGATCCTTCTTGGATGTGGTCCCCAGGGAGCATTTTGCAGCGTTTTGGGGCGCTCTCTGGCTCGCGAGCTCCGCGCGGGGGTCCGAGCGGGCGCCGCAGTGACCGCGTTCGGCCCCAGGTTCAGCGCGGGCTCTGCCGAGGACGGTCGCCTTTTCCGGAGGGGGAATGCGATTTGCCAAGTGTTTGCTAACAGACCCGGGGAAACGCTCCCCTTGGGAGCGCTGCCTCCAGCGACTTGTGGCCGGATCCCTCCAGGAAAAGGGATGCGATCCCGTGCTGGAAGAGCCCGGCACGCACAAGGCTGCTCCCGCGTCACTCCAAGCAACGCCGGAGCCACCGCAGCTCCCAATCCTGCTGGATCTTCCCATCGCAGCCCAACTTCTGCCCGCGGCTCCCGGGAAGGCGGTGGAGGCCGGGCCGGGCTCGGGGCCGCTCTCCGCCTAGGGAAGCGGCTGCAGCGGCGGCTCCGCTCGGAGCGGCCGTTTCCGAGCAATTTGGCAGAGCCCCCTTAACGAACGGCCCCGGATCGGCTTTGGCACCGCAGCTCAGAGCGACGATTCGCGCCTGGAAACCATATGGGAAAACAGAGCCGAGCGGCACACGGATGCGCGACCGGCCGCACATCCCGACAGCCCCACGGCTCTTCCCGGTGCCCCTCACGCTCGGCACCTCCGGGACACGGGATTAGCCCCCTCTGGAGCCCGTTCTCCCATGGGGAATTGGCTCCTTGCTAAGATGTGCCCCACACCGCTGGTTATTCCAGCTGGGGTTTAGCCGTTGCCTCCAACCCGCTTTCCGGCCACGTGTGGGCCGGAGCGCACGTGTCCCAGAGGTGTCCCGTGATGTCCCTGTCACACCTCAGCAGCCGTCACGCGCTGGGGCCAAAACGCCCCGCAAATGCAACCCAGGAGCCCCAGGGGAGCCCCAAAACGGCCCCATGAGCCGGTCCTGGGGGGACAGAGGTGGCGGGAGCCTTCCTCGGCGAGGAAGAGGAGGAGAGGGAAGAGGAGGACACGGAAGGTCTCTCTGCACCAGAAGCAGCACAGCGCAGAAAGGAAAAACTGGGAAGAGGGGAAAGGAAAAGCCGGGAAGGGAAGGAAGGAAAAGCCGGGAGGCGGCGGGGAGGGGTCGCCCCGCGGGACGGTCGGTGCCCGGGGCGGGCTGCGGAGCCAGACGGGGTGCGGGGGGGACCCGCTCTCCCGGTTCCCGTTAAATATCTCCCGTTGGGTTGTGTTTTCCCCCGGCTCCACCGATGGGGCGGGAAGGGGGCCGCTCCGCGGGGAGGGGCCGGGCGGCGGGAGGGGCCGGGCCGGTACCGGTACCGGGGCTGACGCGGGGGCTCCATCTGTCCCGGCTGCCGCAGGCGGAGGCGGCGGCGCAGACGCTGCTGCGGCGCTTCTACGGGCTGCAGGGCGAGCGCGTGGAGGCCTTCCGGCTGCTCGAGGAGTGAGTGCGCGCCCGGCCGCCCGCGCCCCGCGTCCTGCAGCCCGCATCCCACATCCCGCAGCCCTGCATCCCGCCTCCTGCATCCCACACCCTGCATCCCGCAGCCCTGCATCCCACCTCCTGCATCCTGCATCCCACAGCCCTGCAGCCTGCAGATGTGCAGCCCTACAGCCTGCACCCTGCATCCCACATCCCGTGTACCCCGGCCCTGCATCCTTACAGCCTGCATCCCTACAACCTGCATCCTGCATCCCGCAGACCCCGGACCTGCATTCTGCATCCCGCGTTCCATGGCCCTGCATCCCACATCCCGCAGCCCTGCAGCCTGCAGACGTGCAGCCCTGCAGCCTGCACCCTGCATCCCACATCCCGTGTCCCCCGGCCCTGCATCCCTATAGCCTGCATCCCACATTCTGCAGCTGCGCATCCCACATCCTGCATTCTGGCACCCTGCATCCCACATCCTGCAGCCGGGCAGCTTGCAGCCCCCATCCTGCATCCCACATGTTGCAGCCCCGCAGCCCCCATCCTGCATCCCGGCATCCCGCAGCCCTATCCCGCGGTCTGGCTGTGCCGCGGGACACGGCGCCCCGGTCACCCGTGTCCCTGGGAGCCGCACACACGGGATGAGCTACGGGGGGGCAAAATAACCCAAAACGACACCAGAAACCCCACGCGCCCAAAGAGCCCCATGTGGGCGAGCGGGGCCAGTTAAGCTGCCCCGGGGCTAGCGAGCCCTTCCCAGGAAAAGTGGCCACGGGGGGGAAGAGCGAAGCCGGCGGCGGGGGCGGCTGCTCCGGTCACTCGGGGCCGCGGCGCCGGGTCCCGCCCGTGCTCACAGGCTGGAGTGCGCTGCGGTGGGAGCGGGGTGTGTTTGCGGCTCTAGGCTGGTTTCTGATGCTAGTCCAGAAACAAAGCTTATTTTAAAAAGCTAAGTGCGCAGTACAGGGGTTGGCTGTGAAACCTGTAGCCCCAAACTAGTCACTGTGTTTTCTCCACTCAGCGAGGCAGTATTGTGCTTAGTCCTGAATCCCTTTCCTTCTGTGGAGGTACCCATGAAGGTACCTGCCATGAAGGCAGCACCCATGAAGGTCTGTGCTCAAATCACTTGTGGGTTTTGTTAATTCACTTCATTGAGGTTTCAAATACTGTCTCCATTTTATTATTATTATTTTTCTTAAGATAGAGATAAACAAATGGCTACTTTTAATATAGGCATAATTGCAAAATGTGATTTGGAGGAGTTAGTGCTAATTTGTCAAATAAAGTTTGTGGGCTACATGACCATGGGCCAGGTGTTTTGAATGCTGCATAGTGGAAAATAGGTGTTTGCCAAAAATGCTGAAGGAGGAGCGAGATGTAGGTTTGCTCCTCAGCGGTTATACTTAAGACCATTCATATTTACATTTCAAAGAAAAGAAAAACTATGCTTTGCATTTCCAGTTGTTTGGATATCTTCAATGTAATTCTGTTTTTTTTTTTTTTTTAAAGGAAAAATGAAGACCAAAAGGGAAAAGAAATTTAGATCTTCCTTTAAACTGAAACAAAAAGGAATTGAAGTACTAGGAAAATGGAAAAGTGTGGAAATTGATCCCAATCTTTTTGCTGATGAGCAGTTTAAAGACATAGTATGCTTGGAGGAACTCATGGACTATAAGTTGGTGAGTTCTTCCAAAGCGGGGAAAGTAAAGGCGAAGAAGAGAAAGGCTGATGATCTTTCTGAAGAAGGGAACAAGGAAGAAGAGCGTGTCATCTCTCCCAAAAAGAGAAAGAAAAAGAAAGCTTTGAGTACCAGAGTGGTTACAAGCGCAAATGGAGATTCTAACAGAACAGAAGTTGATGTGCCAGCTGATGAAGAGGACAAGTGTGAAGAAGTGGTAAAAGAGGAGAACTGTGAGGACCACGGACATGTGGCTGAGAATATATCAAGTACAAGAAATGCTCTAAAGAAGAAGAAAACAAAGAGAGTTAAACAGAAGGCTCCTCTAACTCAGGAATCTCTTTCATCAGTAACTACTTCTAAAAAAGTTAAGAATTGGACAACAAAAGTGTTATCTGCCTCAGCTGATCACAAAGCTGATGTGTCTGCCTGGAAGGACCTGTTTGTGCCTGCACCGGTGCTGCAGGCCTTGAGTTACCTGGGGTTCAGTGCTCCAACTCCTATCCAAGCACTAGCCTTGCCTTCCGCCATCCGGGATAATATGGATGTTCTTGGCGCTGCGGAAACAGGTAGAATTTGCAGTGAGCTTCCCATTCTTCTCCTAATGTGAAGAACATTGCATGGGTTTTCATATGTAGGAGAAGAACTTGTAGCTTCTGCATATTGTATTCCCTCTAAAGGTGGTATGTTTGTTTTTTATGTGATACAGAATTTTAATCCTTTCAAAGTACAATGTGTAAAGTTACTCTGAAGAAGATTAAGTAGTTGCTTGGAGCTGGAAATAGGAGATACTGGGCACAGAGCCTTAGGTATCCTAAATATGGCCTGTGCCTTTATTGCAGCAAAATGGGCCTTCGTGCTGCCTCGTTTTAGTTCTCTGTGTGTGCATGTTTGCCAGTTGCAGAGATTCTTACTGGTCATGCTTGAAGTGAACAATAGTTTGTTCCATTAACTTTATATCTTGATTCCACTTTGTGATCAGTTCATGCTTTTCTCATCAAGCACTGCTCACCTTAATGACATTTGTTGTGGCTTCACTATTATCTTAACAATAGAGTGAAAGGTGTGAGCGTTATTTTCCTTTAAGAATTTTTTTTTTTTTTTTTTTTTTGCTGCTACTGATACCTTTGAAGTTTTGTCTTCAGTAATAGTGCAGCATATTTGTCCCACAGAAAATTAAAAATAGGAAGCAGAATTGTGAAGTGCATTAATTTAAAGGCATTTTGGCATTCATTTAATCTGTTCCGGTTGCCTTATCTCACTGCTTATCTTGTAAAGGCATTTACTGCTCTTGAACATGAAGGTATAGTAACTGATTTTAGTAAGATATGCAGTCGTTTGCATTTTTATTTTAATTAGAAGCTAAGATGATAAGATTAGAGAGCCCTACAGGGAGTGTTTGTGGAAAATGGAGCTGAAAACTTGAAGGTTTTTTTTTTTTTTTTGTCCTGCAAAAGGTGCCTTTTTGGGAGCACTGGAGAGCGAGTACCTTTATCTGTGGAATGGAAAGTGCAGTTAGTAGCAGGATGTGCCCATCCTTCTCTGTTGCTCTTCTAATTTTGCAAAATCCTGTGTAGTTAGGGCTGTGTTTTGCTCTTTTACTTTTCTCTTTTCGAAGAGAGATCAGAATTCCCTTCAGAAAGCCCAAAAGATCATTGTGGTCCTGCAGAAACCTGAGAGCAGATGTAGACACCGGGAGCTGTTGCATTTAGGAGAGGCCTGTTAATCTTTCTTCGTGCTGGGCCTCAGAGAGGAAGGGAACTGAAACAGTGCCCCCAGCTCCCCTTCTTCCCTCCCTGGGTAGCAGCACAGGGGAAGGTGATGAAGTCTGGATGTGGTAGCAGTGGCTTGTTGGTTTTGTAGTATATCGAGCCACATCTTCTCAGTGCCATGTGGCAACTCTGAACAACTAGTGAAGTTCTGGGCTAAAGTTCCAAATTGTATATCTCAATCAGAGTTTAAACCAGCTTAAAAGAGGTTAAATCAGCTTGAGCTGTAAGACCCAAGGGTACCAAGATTTGGTTGGATGTTTGCACTAGCTGGATTGCACTGCCTTCTGTTTAAGACCAGTACTGGTGCTCATCTTAGTGAAGTTTCTGATAATGCAGCATTATTGCGAGTTCCCTTAATGAGCCAGAATCCTGTTAAATAAATGCTTTGCAAATGGAGAATATAAACTCTTCTGTTTCAAGTGTACAAGTCAAAAGAGATCTCCCAGGCATGCAGAAAGATGGGAAAGGGACACGAGGGGGCTTTCCAGCAGTACTGGTCAGGATTGTGGTACTAGGCACAGCTGTGAGGTGAACTTTGAGAACTTTATCTAGGGTTGATGTAAGGATTCACATAGTACTTTTGTTAGTAGTAGATAGTTCAGAGTGGAGTATGTGCCAGGGACATGACTCGGGTACACTGTAACTCAAAGGAATTTACAGTGAACCCCTGAAACTATAGTTAAGGGAGAATTTATTTTCTTTGAAACTCTTCTCCTTCCGCCATCTAGCATGGATGCTATGTTTTAAATCAAATTTATACATTTTCATTATTTAAAACAAAGAGCTGATGATTTATCAGGGAATTAAAGGATAAGGTAGGTCAAAATATAACTTCTCAAAAGTGGTAAACACAATACTATAAATTGAAAGTGGAAGTGAATCCTTCAAATACTTTCCAGTCTGCTCTTGGCCTCATTTGCTATTCCTTTATTTGGAGAACATTTTTCAGAATTGTCTATTAGGGCATAGTATTCTCTTTATGGGCATATGGTTCTTTAAAAAGATCTTGGCTGCAACTATGACTTTTAAAAACTGCTTTCTGAACAAATTAATCTGTCTGACCTGCCAGAGATTGGAAGAATGCTTGTTCCATAGCAAATGCACTGTGAATGACCTCAAGGAGCTATATCAAGGGAAGATGCTATTGCTTACTTTCTGATTTTTATAAAGATGACATCTTTCTAAAATCTGGTTCTACAAGCAGGATGTGATTAGTTGTTGCTTTCCTTTTCAAATAAATGTCCTGTCGATGTGTAACTCCCTTGTTTTGTTTCTTAGGAAGTGGCAAAACACTCGCATTTGCAATTCCTATGATTCACTCTGTGTTGGAATGGCAAAAATCAAACAGCTTGATGAGCAAGAATGACAGTGATGACAGAGAGTCCCATGAGGAGGAGGATGAAATAGAAGAATTAACCCACCAACAAACTGAAGACAGTGGAGATGAAGGTGGTGCAACTTTCACAACAGACCATGTGAAGGTGCCAAAAAATACTGAATTTGACTCTATGGACAAGACGCAAACTCTTGGCTCCCACAGAAAGAAACCTCTTTTAGGCCTGGTCCTTACTCCTACAAGAGAATTAGCTGTACAAGTAAAACACCACATTGATGCAGTTGCAAGATTTACAGGTATGAAGATCCCAAGGGCAATGTCCCAGATTGTGCTGGGTTTGATTCTGGGCCCTGATGTTGTGCCATGAATTGTGCCACAGTTTCTTCTGCATAAAATTAGGGTAGTTTTTGAGGCAGTTGTGATTCTTACTCCCTAACATTTGAGAAATGTAGTAAGATTTCTGGATGAGATGCAAATGAAAGTGTACAGGTGATGTGAGAGATACTGTTTCAAAATGTTTCTTCCAGCATGTTTGACTATTTGACTGTTGTTTTAGAAACACTGAATCAGTATTAGATAACCAGCCACAGGTAACCTGATACGCATAACTTTGTCCCAGTTTTAGATCATGCAAGATAAGAAATGATGCCCTAAATCTTAAGGACATTGGAAATTAATGACACTTTAAGGTATTGCTGGATTGTCTGACTTTTTGTTTAACGAAAGTCAAGCTACAGCACTTCTACCAAGTAACAATGATAAAGCATTCCGTCCTGCTGCACTCTTTTCCAAGAGAGAGAAGGTCCGTGCAGCTGTTAGAATAAGTAAGGACTTGAAATTGTTTGAGATGGAGGGACCTGGGAAATAACCTTCCCCTTCTTCAGCAATAGTGATTGTGTAATTTATTGAAGAGATCTTGCAGTAAACAACTTAAACACGTCTTGCTTTAGCATTCAGACACCCTGCTGTACTCGTCAGTCTGTAGCTGATTACATGGCTAATTTTAACTCCTAGCCAAGAATAATCAATTTATGGTGGTACAGTTCTGATCTGAGCAATACAGTTAGGATGTAAAAATGTGCTGCTTAAGTGAAGTCTAGTTGCTGTAATGGGAGAGGAAATGCACTTTTATGTGGACTTTGTCTCAAAATGTCTTTAAACAAATCCCTATCTGAAAGCATGGGATACACAGCTAACAGTGGTGAAAAGTCTGAGCTAGCTCCAGTCTTGGAGGAATCAAGCACTGTGGCCAAGAGTTCCTTAAAGGCCAGTGTATTCTTTGAAGAAGTAGGGTGAAATGGTGATATCCAAGCTTCCAAAAGTAGATGACTTCTAGTTCAGAAACAAATTGCTTACAGTTACTGTAGGGTCTCTGTGTTACTCTGCAGATAAATTAATGAGACAAATTATTTATGTCTTCTAGGCATTAAGACTGCCATTCTTGTTGGAGGCATGGCTGCACAGAAGCAAGAGCGTGTACTGAATCGGAAGCCAGAAATTGTCATTGCAACCCCAGGCCGTCTGTGGGAGTTGATTAAGGAGAGACATCCCCATCTCTCAAATCTTCGGCAGCTTAGGTAAAGGTGCCTTTCAGACTGACTCACTGGAAAGAGTTGTGAGGTATCACTGACCACTGATTATTTACTACTAAAATAATTTGGACTATGTAAGATGACTCTTTCTTTGCTAGAATATTTGATTGAAATTCACAGTGGTTATGTTGAGAGAGACTGAGAGAGAAGTGCTAATTGGAGCCATTTAACAAAAACCTCGTTGTTACTTTGAAAAACTATTTTTTTTGTTAAGAAATGTGGAAGGCTACTGTAATTACCCAGGCGTACCTGGTGTTTCTTTGGGCTTAATATGCCAAACTGCCCTTATGTCTTTAGCAGGAAATGTTCTTTTGAAGATGATCAAATTTATATTTATTTACACTACTGTATTTGTACTGTATGTCTTTATTTGGCAGATGCCTCGTGATCGATGAAGCAGACCGAATGGTTGAAAGAGGTCATTTCTTAGAACTCTCTCAATTGCTGGAAATGTTAAATGATTCACAGTATAACCCTCGACGTCAGACATTTGTTTTTTCTGCCACGCTGACTTTGGTCCATCAGGCTCCCACAAGAGTTTTACAAAAGAAGAATGCTAAAAAGATTGACAAGAAGACCAAACTAGAAATGTTAATGGAGAAAGTAGGAATAAAGGGCAAACCCAAAGTGATAGATTTGACAAGGAAAGAGGCCACTGTTGAGACTCTAACAGAAACCAGAATCCACTGTGATACAAATGAGAAGGACTATTATCTCTATTACTTCCTCCTCCAGTATCCAGGGAGAACAATGGTCTTTGCAAACAGCATAGACTGTATAAAACGACTCAGTTCTCTTCTCACCATCTTAAATTGTGATCCTCTTCCTTTACACGCCAACATGCACCAGAAGCAAAGGCTAAAAAATCTGGAAAGGTTTGCCGAGCGAGAGACGTAAGTTGACTTTCTGCTTCCTAGTGCAAACTAAGATATATGAAAGGATGAGGGATGAAGAGGGGTAGGAAATAGCTGAGTCGGAGGAGGAGGGGGTTGGGGAGTTGGCTGGGGATGCCTGGCTGTGGTTTGTGAGCCCACTTATTCCAGTTAAGCGTGACATTCCACAGGACTGTTGAAGAGAAGTTATAGTGAGGGCCACTAGGATGCCTGAAGAGCAATCACTCTGTGAGTAGAGACTGGGACAGCTGGGCTTATGTAGTCTGGAAAAGAAAAAGCTTTAGGGGCACCTAAGAGCAGCCCTCAAATTATCCTAAGAAAAGTTATCAAGAAGATGAAACCAGGCTTTTCAAGGGTTGGTGGAAGGATGAGAGACAGTGGCTGTCAAAACCAGAGAGGTTCAGATTGGATATTAGAAGGAACTTTATGGAGACAGCCAAGCACTGGAGCAGGCAGCCTGTCTTAGAGGTTTTCAAGACTCAGACAGATGAAGCCTTGAGCAACCTGATCCAGTCTCATGACTGACCCTGTCTTGAGTAGCAGTGTAGCAGGTTGGACTGGAGACCTCTTGAGGTCCCTTTGATATGATACCCTGTGATACCATATGATGACTCATTCCTGGTGAAGGAAGTGTCCCCTGCTCTGCTGTCAGCAATGTGCTTTTACAACCATCCGGTGCTTCTCCTGTGCTTGCTCTTCCTTTTGCTGTAGATAGATTCATTTCACTACATCATCAGAAGACTATCAGAAGATGTGCTTTTTGCTGTGTTACATTTTTGCAGTTTTAGATTAGCTTCCTGAGCAATCCTAGAGCAATGTGAGAGAAGGGACAGTTGTGCATTGCAGCAGCTCTGGACAGGCAGGTCTGCCCAGGCAGGGGCCTGCCCTGTCATTTGCAAAGTTGTTGTTTCATGCTGATGTTGGAATGGCCTTTGGGGTGCAAATTTTTGGCCCCAGTGTAATGGAACCCAAAGCTTTAGGGCATAGTACTGCTACATAGGTACTGCGTGCTGTCCTGTTGCCTTAGAATTTGTTTGTACCTCAGTAATAGATCCAGACAGGGAAAAGAGAGAGAATTTCTATGATAGATAGGCATTATCTGTTATCGAAAGGTGGTATTGATAGCCTTGGCCTAGGCCAGGAAGGTCATTTTCACATCTACACGTTTTTCAAGACGTGAAGAAATCGACCTATCACAGCCTCCTGCAGAATGCAAGTCATGGATTTTTTTTCCATTTATTTTTGCTCATAGCCTCAGCGTATGCAGCCAAGTACCATAAAATCTTGAATGTCTGCTATGTACAAGTAACTCTTAGTTGCTAGCAGACTCTTTAAAACAAATTGTTGCGTACTCCAAGAACACTCTTATCTCAGTAAAAGACTTTATATGAAAGAATGACTTTTTTGAGAACTCATTCATTTGTATGGGGTAAGAGAAGCCCTAATTATCAAAACAGAATCCCCCCTTATATTTCTAGATTTTAACTAATAGAATCTTTTAAAGTGAAACTTAATAGAAGGCATTTCAGCACAAGCAAATCAGTAGTTAAATCCCTAATGTAAATGATATGGTAGTTTTCTTTTTTTTTTTGTTTTGTTTTGTTTTGTTTTGAATAAAACAGGTAATAGCCCCTGTGTCCTGCTGAAAGATCAACTGCATCATCTGTTGTACAGTCATGTCAAATTAATGAGATTTTAAACCTGACTTTGGGCAAAGCACTGAAAAATGAACATAAGGGGAGCACAGTTCCCTGCTGAGAAGTGGGATTAGGTCATCTAATAGTGCTTCACACTAATTCCTGTGAGCTGGAAGAGAGAAAAGCATAGGAAAACAGAATCCTGAAAGGTAGTGAGTTCAATTATTGGAAACAGAATAAATTTGCAGAAGTTATCATTTATATAATATATTTAAGAGTTGCTGTTTTAAGATTGCCTCTGGTGTAGCACTGGGTATTGCTTTCTGTAGTGGCAAGCAAATAGCTTCTAGCAGGTGAGACAGGTCGAATTAATTCTTAAACTATTGTAGTAGAGTTTCAAGGTCACTCTATCTTATGGTCTTTGGCAGATGGTTTACTCTTATGTTTATTAAATGTTATCTCTCTCAGCTGTGTCCTCCTGACAACAGATGTTGCAGCTCGTGGTCTTGATATCCCTAACGTGCAGCATGTCATCCACTACCAGGTTAGATACTTGAAATGTTTTTGCTTTTGCTATTCTGGTTTTGAAGCTTCCTCTTGCTGATGTAGACTCTGTACACTCAAAAGCCGTAATTGTTCTACCTATATAAATCTCATATAGAGATTTAATCCCATTTTAACTGTCCTGTAGTGCCTTGTTTTAAGGATTTCACTGCTGCAGTGACTGTCCGTGGTGGGTAGCATGTTATAAATGCACAATTATATAAGAAGCAACTTAATAGATACAGTTCTTTCTGCTTTTGACATCTCTGATTTTACTTTGATATGCCCAAGAGTCAAATGACTCGCACCTATACCTGTTATCTGAGGACACTTTTTTTTTTTTTTTTCCTCTCCTGTTTTGCAAATGAATTGCAGAAGGTCTGAGGTGAGGAAAGACTCAACAGAGGTTATGCACAGATGAGCAAACCAGGGCACTCGGTGCCCTCCAGACACTATCTTCCATTCTTATGTTCAGCTCTGTTATGCACAGTGTGTGTGTGTATATATATATGTATATATAAAAGGCAGTTTATTAAAATGTCTGAGAATATCTTAGCTAAAGGATGATAAGCTGCTGTTAACTTCTCATATTTGGTTTCCTGATATGTCTTAATATTTGCAGGTTCCTCGTACATCTGAGTTGTATGTACACAGAAGTGGCAGAACAGCCCGAGCTGCCCATGAAGGCCTTAGTTTATTATTAATTGGTCCTGATGACCTAATCAATTTTAGGAAAATTTATAAAACCCTGGAGAAGAGTGAAGAGCTGCCGTTCTTCCCAGTTGAAACCAAGTACCTGACTTCTGTAAAGGTAATGAAAAAACAGTCCAAGTAGTACCTGCTTTACTCAAATTAGAGTCTTTCCTCCATCATGTCTTTTCCAAGTTTCAGGTGAAATTGCTTTTCAGGATCTGGATTTGAAATTCAAATATATCAATTTACCTTTTTCTTTTCTTAGTCTTATTTGTGATTTCTTTTCAATAAATGGGTTCTAACATAAGCATTGCCAGAGCAACCCTGTCAGAACCAAGTGTTCCCTTTTTATAGGATACTGGCTGCATTAGGAAGAATTTACTCTGTCATACAGTGATTCATAAGATAATGTAAATAAACAATGGCTAGAATTTCCAAAACAGTACACAACATTCCTGCTTCTTGCATAAGAGGGCATTTCAAATCTCAGCATCACCGTCTTAATAGTTTTGGTGACAGCAGCCATACACAATATGGGCATATTTAGGTGTTGCATTAGACGAGAAGCTGGCTGGGGATGGAATATATAAATATTGTGCAGCCTTCTAAAACAGGAAGGTAAACAAGCATTTCCACAGTCCTTTTTTTTCTCAGTGATGTCAGATTTTTTCCCCTTTCCTCACTTACCCCTCCCCCCAGTTGTGTCTGATCACTAAAACAAATCTGTTCTTCTGAGACAGTTTCTTCAAAGGTCCCTTCTGTGCCTCTTGATGAGTAGTTCTTGGCTCTTATCACATACTAACAATTTGTGGGTGGATAAACATTGTTTCCATACTTAAATTTCCCTGTCTCAATCTTCTTTCATACGCATAGAGTGGTCCTTTCCCCACAATGGATATCTTTGCAATTGTAATTACAGCCTCTGGGCCTTCCACCAGGGTCAGCTCTCATTTACTCTTGGACTTGCACTTAATCAAAAGCCATGGTAGTTGAGACTACTAGTGCTGTTGAGTCTTAATGTCTCTCCCATTAGCACACCTCTTCCCTGGCTCTGCATGCCTCTGTTCCAGTTAAAAAAAAAAAAAAAAAAAAAAAGAAAACTGAAGGCGGGACCAAAATTGGACCCAATTTTACAAAGATGAAGCACTGTTTACAACATCTTGCAGTGATCTGAGAAGAACTGACTGACAGCATGTTATTAACCAACTCCAAGTTTAATTTCTTCCGTTTCTGCTGTTTTAATCATCCTCACTGTTGTGCATGTTACTGTGTAGTATATGACTATTCAGTGACGGTGTCTTGCACCCTTGTGTAAGGCAAGTTCCAAACAACAGAACTTATTGCTGGTTTGATTATCATTTACTCTTAGTGCAGATTTTCTTTCCTTAATGGATGAGTGATTTAAGGCAGCTTGGCCCAGCTGGAAGTCTGCAGATCAGATTTAGCTTGCTGGACATCTCTATTCAACCTGTAAGCAGCTGGGAAGACAGGTGGGACATCCTGACCTGTGCCTAACGTGGTCAGGTATGTTTCTGAAAACTTGAATAGCTCCTTCTGTATGGCCTACAGGAACTTAATTCGTCGGAGAGTTGTGAAGCTCATGGCTGTCCCCTGTTGCAGAAATTGATAAGCTAAAGACTCATCTGTACAACGGAATTACATAGCTTGGAAATGAATAGTATCTGAACTGTTATTTGCACCTGATGTCTCTGAAGTCCTGATTCCTTTAGCATTTAGGCATGTTTAGTCATTGAGTTAACTGGAAGGTGAGATTCTAGCCAGGTTCTGAAGCGGGTAAACATTTAGCAAGCAATGACATCTGCTTTTATGTAGGGGTCTGCTAGCACAGTGGTAGGGATCAGTCAAGAGTGTCTCCACAAGGCTGTAACATCGGCTGCTTTGTAATACATACTCTCAAATCTCATGCTGTAGAAGAACCGAGCATTTGAATCTACCCAGGATGCCTAAAACATGTTTTTCTTGCAGGAACGTATGAACTTGGCACGCCAAATTGAGAAGATTGAATTTTTCAACAGTCGGGCAAAGCAGCATAACTCCTGGCTCCAGCAAGCTGCTGAGGCTCTTGAAATTGATCTTGATGATGATGTCCTTATGGGCAAGTAGAAATGCTTGTTTGTGGGTATGCTTACCTGGTCCTGAGGTGCTCGTGTCCAGAAGAAGCCTTTCCATATCTAAAATGTGCGGGAGGAGTGTTGTTACTTAGTAGTAGGTGTCATTGCTTGTGTTTTCAGGGTGATTGTGTGGTAGGTACTTGAGCATCTGAGGGAGTGAGGTGTAACAATTCTGGCAAGTCACAGACAAGTCCACATGATGTAGGATAAGAACTACTTAAATTCTGGCAACGAGTTGGGGATAAACTAACAGCTTGGTATGTTGGAATCTTACTCTTTCTCTGTCCAAAGAAAATAAAGTTGTTTCTCCTCTTCTGCCTACCCCTTCTGCCCTCCTGTAGTCAAGCAGCAGGATGGACGCTTGGCAGCTCTGGGTGTGAGAACATCGGGAAACACTGGCACCAGGGCAAAAATCCTGGGAGGGTTATGTGGGATGGGTTGTGTAAAGCTAAATGATCAATACTTATGTTCAGCACGCCATCTGAATCCTCAACTATTTGAGGTATAATAATTTTTTGTATCTTAAAATGAAACATTCTGCAGGCTGTACTGTAGCCTGCATGACTGTATAGGACCCTTGCTGCTCTCCCTGTAGGTTGAATGCTGTGAAGGTGTGCACTGCCCTAGGTGAACTGTGTAATGCCACATTATGTGCTAATACTGGGAATCAAAAGAATGATTTCTTTCCAGTCCTTTGAAGGCTGAATGGACTGCTGCCAAGGTCACTTCAGCTAAAGCTACCATTGTGTTTTTAACTGCAGAATACACAGATACCTTAATTTTGAACTATGTGTTTGTTTTTGCTTTCCCTGCTCATGGCTGGGTTAGCTTGTTCCAGACCCCTGTCCAAGCAAGCACCAGTCTGTGCTCTATCCAAACTGTTAGGAGTGCTCTCAGATAATGATCTTTCTGTTACCTGTTTTTACATACTCTGGAGATTCTGTGCTTTGAGGTAGATTTCAAAACTGCACCTCTCTTCCAAGTGTGTTGTGGCTTTTGATTTAAGGATTTTGTGATTGCCATCCAAAATCTCGTCAGCTTCATGCTTTAAGATTTGAGTAAATCTTAACTGAGTGATCTCCAATTTTTGCTGCAGACAAATTAAAATCTCAGTCATGTTTGCCATGAATTAAATGCAACTTATACTTCTGAAATAGATTTAATAATGTCCCTTCAATTTGTAGGACAGCAAACCTTGATTCTATCTTTTCTCTCTCATTCAGGCCTCTGATTACATTAACTGCAACCTTTTCCTGCCTTGTTTTCCTCATCTGCTCATTCTCCTCCTCTGATATTGAACACAAGCACCTCATTGTTTTTTGTGTATCCTTGATAGGGAGGAAAGGGCTACTGTTTCAGTTCTGCAGATGCGAAAATGAGGCGTGTGCAAGGTAGCAATTTTCATAGAAACTCCTGCCCAAGCTAGGAGCTTTTAGCTTTAACTACTGGGGTCCCATTTCCTTGTCTTCCTAGGTCTTTGACTCTCAACCCAGAAGAGAAATGGAATGAGTTATGAGGAAAAAATGGCAGCTAGGGCTTAGTTATTCTGTAGTTGGTATTGTTCTTGACCTTGTTTTGCTGTGAACACCCTAAGTGACCAGCAAGAGTCATCAATGACTGATACTGTGTTGGAGCTGAATGTTCTTGAGAGAGAGACAGATGGAGAGAGAGTTGAGACTAGTATCTGCTTCTAAAGCTGTGAAAATCTGTGAAACAGGTTGATACAAGTTCTTATTTTGTGGTAACACTCTATACCTTTGGTTTCTCTCCAAAGGAGGAAAAGCTACTGAGCAAGAAGAAAGCCAGAAGCAAAAAATGCTGAAGGGAATGAAAAAGCAACTAAAGCATATGCTGTCCCAACCCCTGTTTAAAGTCCTTATGAAAACCAAGTATCCAACACAGTCTGGAAAACTACTTCTGCCTCAGCCATCAGTTAGCAGTTCAGAATCTGCTCTAGGTACCATATCAAAACAACAAGCCAAGAAGAAGAAATCAATAAAATTAAATTAGATAACTGATCAAGATCATCCAATGTGATGGAAGGTGGGAAAATCCATATCAAGGCTGCCCATGCTTATGCAAGAACATCAGAAGCAAGACCAGAAAGCATGTGGTGCAGGAGGATGGTGCCTGTGCCTTGGCATAGAGTTAAATGTAAATGTCACTGTTATAACATGCAGTTTGTAACTATTGATTCTTGTCTTGGATCTTAGGCGCAGGGAGTGAAGGGTTATCTTTTCACAGTTTTTTTCTTTATATATCCTCTGTATTAATAGAGGATGATTAGTTTAGGAATTGTTCTGTTTATTGGATATTTATATAAGATGTGTAAAAAGTTAATGGGCAAAATTAATCTCGGGCATATTCTAGTGGTATAACTGCATTTGTATTTTAATCATTCAAACATGTTAGAACTACAACCTTTATTTTAACTGAAAAGATGGTGTTACTATGAAATGTCACTTTTGAAGTGTTCTTCCTGATGATTGTGCCTTTTAATTTTTATCTAACCAGTGCAGATAATTGTTAAAATGCTTTTGAGTTGATAAGAAAAAATATATATATTTTAAATTTTGTATATCTGCTATAAAACAGAAAGATTGTCTGCTCTTTCTCTTTTAAAGATTTCTAGGTTTCCTCTTTGTATAGCTTATGTGCATTACACTTAGCAGAAAAGAAGGAGCAGTTTCAGGGAGAGGCACCCAAAAGGCGAGACACAGCACTAGGGTCTGTGACAGACCACAGGGAACCTTGACTTGCCAGCTCTAGATAGGGTAAAGTTTTTGTGTGAGTGTAGAACCAATATCACTGCCCTGCCAAGAGGCAACAGTTTACCCAGCTACTCAAATTTGGTGTCAGAGCTGAGTGTCCTTTCCACACGTTTGTTGTGGGAGAACATCAGCTTTTCGTTCTTCCATCCTTACACCTACATGAAGCCCCCCTTGCTTTCCCCTCCAACCCACTCTTGTGGGAAGCTCCAGAGGGCTTTTCTTGCACTTACTGCTTTGCCGCCTACTGAGTTAAGAGTTGTGCCAATTTCATCACAAGCATTACCAATTTTAGATGACTTCTTGTGGTATACTGCTTGTTCCATGCCCTTTAGGGTAAAAGGGGGTCAGTTTAAGAGGGAGGGGAGGGTAATGGGACAGGGAGAAAGTGTAAGATCCTCCTTCTTTGTCCATGTGAGAACAAGACATATTTTTGGAGTTACTGTAGCATTTAGAAGACAAAAGCATAATTTTAAAGAAAAATCACTGTAAAGAAAGCTGCAAGAAAGAATGCAGCAAAAGCAAGCATGCCCCTGGATCCTGCCATTTTAAACTAATAACTGGAAAATACTGCTACTTAACAGCATTCTTCTTTACTTTTAGAAATGTGAACTAGGTTGCTGCAGGAAGAGGGGAAGAAAGAAGAGTATGTTTTCTCCGGCTCTGATTATCTGCATTTGTGTTACTGATGCAAATCGTATATGAACACTTTTACACAAAGTGCATATGGACAATTTAGTTTTGGTATTTAATGAAATATAACAAACGGTTCCTGTAAAGCTCTACTGGCATTGCAGTTGTGCTGAGGCCTCAATCTTCTGTTTTATGGCTACTAAAATGCCCATTAATTAGAGGGACTAATTAAGTCTATTTAGGGCAAAAGAATAGCCTCCAAGCAGTTAAAAAGGGCACGAGTTCAGCAGTGTTGGCAGTGGCCAGGCTGTGATGCAGAGCAAGCAGCACTATATAACACAAATTTGGAATCGTGATGAGTTCTGAGCCCTCCTTCTTACCATTTTGTCAAGTGCACAGATCCAGTTGGCTTCATCACAGCCTTGGAGTTTATGATAGGTCATACACTGTTAAAAGAAGGAAGAATCCCTGTAGCTTAAGACATCTGCTGGGGAGCTAGTTTGGATGGGATTTGCATGCTGGATACTGAGGTTTCCCAACATTCCCGGCCTTCTCTCTCCTGCCATGTACGCGAAGAGGCAGCACGGGGGCCAAGCGGGACCTGGGGCACTGCAGTACCAGCTGTCCGGGCACGCGTCTTGCCAGGCAGCATGAGGGGTGGCCTGCACGCTACTTAGAAGAGGCAAATGCCACACGCTGCCCGTGGGGAAAGCAGCTGGGTAAGAAATGGCAATTAAGCAGAGGATGCAAAACAAGTTGAAACACAGGAAGTTCCACCTTTGTGTGAGGAAGAACTTTCCTGTGAGGGTGACAGAGCCCTGGAACAGGCTGCCCAAGGGGCTGTGGAGGCTCCTTCTCTAGTGATCTTCAAAACCCGCCTGGATGCCACCCTGTGCCACGTGCTCTAGGTGTCCCTACTGGAGCAGGGAGTTGGACTAGATGATCTCTAGAGGTCCTTTCCAGCCTTAACCATTGTGTGATTGTGTGTGATTCTGTGAAGTCTCTGCCCTTGTTCGGCTGGCTCCCCATAGTAATTCTGCCTGTACATTCAGATGTGCAGGAGAAGGAAGCACGGCAGAGCACCTCTGATGATTCCAGCTCGTTCTGTCTAACCCCAGGAGGAAAGTCTGGTAAGAAACATTGCTTTCTTGGATGTTAAGATATTCACTACTTTACACTATGCAAGCAGGGTCTGCTGTGAGTCTCTGAATAATTCCAGCTTTTTTGATAAAGAACTTGTTGAAAACAGTAAGGTCCCAAATAAATAAATAAATAAAACCCACAAATTGAGTGGCTGGAAACAAGACTGATAATCCAGCAAGCAAGAATATGTAAGAACTGGGCAATTGTCTTTGCCAGAAAGTGGGACATTGTCAGAGGACACAGGCTTAGGGGAGAGGGAAGCGAGGAGTGGACAAGGAAGCGCATCAGGAAATGATGTGGATTTTGGAGCCTTCTGTAGTTGCCTACGCTATCCCCCACTTCGGTTGCAAAAGCAGATGTTGCCTGGTACTGTTTTTCTGGCCCATGTGAGGTTTCTTATTCCCATTTCTTTTGTGGCAGGTACTTATAGGCTTCAGCCTGGAGAAGAGAAGGCTTATATACACTTGATCGGTGTATGTAAGTACCTCAAAGGAGGCAGTGAGAAGGATGGGGCCGGCCTCTTTTCACTGGTGACCACCAACAGAACTAGAGGAAATGGCCACAAACTGAAGCATCAAAAGTTCCACAGGAACTTAAGGAAAAATTTCCTG
>JAWLRI010000482.1:914247-924703 GCA_034781795.1 Crypturellus tataupa | reverse complement strand
CGCGCGATGGGGACCCCGCGGCCCCCGCGCCGCGGTGGGAGCCGCCGCAGGGCTCCAGGCGGACCTGGGAGCTGCAGGGAGGTGGACGGGATGCGCGGGAGGTTCGCATGGAGCCTGCGTGGTTGTGGCTGGGATCGTGGCGTGGGACTTTTGCAGGTTATTGCGTCTAGATACTTCCAAACAGGGAGGTGGTGCAGCACCGAGATGAGACCATGCATGAGTTGTGACACCCATGGGGGACAGGTGAGCGCAAAGCAAGGAGCAAAAGGTGCCCAGTAAGATGTGCTGGCTGACGGGCACCCCAGTGCCACCTCAGTCCTTTGCCAACTCCGGGGCCGGCAGCTCAGCCTGCTCCCCGGCGTGGGCACGGCCTGATGGAGCGTGGCAGGGAGCTGGGAGAGACGGATGCGCCGGGGCTCGCAAGTCACCTCCGCCGGCGAGAACGTCGTGCTGCTTTATGGGGTGAGGGCGGCCGCGGTATCACTCACGCGCCGCCGCCATGTCAGGGGGCTCGGCGCTCCCGCCGGCAGCAAACGCTCTCATTTATTAGGTGAGGGGCCGGGATAAATCAGGGCTGCTCCAGCCCGGAGCCTTCGCTCGGCAGCCGGCTGCAGAGCCAGCGGGATGGGACGTTGGGGATGTCTCCATCCTCCCAGGTCAGAGTGCTTAGGAGCTACCCCTCAAATCAGCGCAGGAAACGCAGGAGCTGGAAAGGTTTTGCTAGGAAAACTACAGGGGCAGGAAGCCAAGTGCTGGCTGGGGGTCAGAGTCCCCAAACGTGTTGCTCTCCCCTCTGTCCTGTGCCCGCTGGGCTGGGTAGTCCAGGGTGTCCCGACAGGCGGGGATCTGTAGTGGGATGCGCCCCCATCCCTGTGTCCGGGTCGGGACCCGGAGCGCTCGGGTGTGCGTCCTGCCAGTGCTGAGTGTGGCACTTTATAAATGGGATTTTGGGAGCCATCTGTTTAAAGGAGGAGATAATGAATTAGGGGAAGATGAGAAAAATGCTAAGGCCGGGCTGTTTTTTAGAATGAGCCAGGCTTTGCAGGACGGAAAAGATGAATAACCTCCCCACGCGCTCAATATTCATGAGCTCCCAGCTGTAGCGAGCGGCTGGGCGCTGGCTGGGGACAGCTGTGTCACCACGGCCTCCTCGCCGACACCGGGCAGCGCTGGGCTGCTCCCAGCTCCCGCGGACACATCCCGATCCAGGGGATCCAGGCTGGTGGGAGCGCGGCTCGCGGGCCGTGTCGGAGGCAGGTAGATGCTAATTGACTTCTCTTCCCTCTGTAGTTTGATGAAAGGCTCCGGTGACACCAAACTGATTAAAACATCAAGGGGAGCCCCCTGCTCGCCTTTGATTTGCCTCGGGTGATTATTCCTGCTCCGCTCGCCCATCCAGCGCGGCTGACCCTGGTGTGTGCCAGCCCGGCGCCGTGCCGCTCTCCGTGCCCCTTCGGCATCACGGATTACGGGACGTTTTTCCAGCCTGACTGGACCCTCCAGAGCTCGCGGGGGGTCTCTCCGCTCCAGGTGTCCTCCTGATCTCCTCGTGCCATTAGACACCAGTGCAGCAGCCACCGGGAGCAGCGGGATTTCTCCGACGGGCTCCCGTCACGGCACGTGGAGACCGGGCAGGACACCGAGAGCTGCCTGGCCATGGCCCAGGAGCAGCAGGCAGGGACCACGGGGCACCTGCGCCCGCCCGCTGCCCCCTCCCGCGGCTGTTGCTATTTCACTTTCTCGCTTCTCACCCCCAGGGACTTTCTCTGGGGTTTGGGCCAATTTGCATACATTTTAATCTATAAAAAATTAAGCGGCGCTGGCTGCCGCTCTGAGTCAGACCTCCCCGTCCTGAATCTTAAGGAGCTGAATAATTTTCCAGTTTTGCTGAGATGTGTGGAGTCTGATTCACGTTCCTCTCGTCACCTCTCATTAGAGGAGGGGGCTGGGGCCTCGGCGGCTCCGTGAGGTGCAGGAGCCTTCGGGAAGCTTCATGTCAGCCCCCGGCTCCGTGGAAGCCGCGAAGGAGCCGTCTGCCCACCCGGTCCGTGCCACGAGCCAGGGCACCCGTGGGACCCTGAAGGCTCTAGGAAGCTCCTGATGGTCCCAAAACACCCGAGTGGGATGGAGCTGGGGACACCCCGTCTCTGGCTGGTGTCCCGTGAACACGGGGTTGGGTTTGCCCGTTCGCCGGGGCCGATGGCGCTGAGCCGCTCCGCTGTCCCCCTCCCCTGGCACTGACGGAGGGGCCGGAGCTGTTAATATTCAGCACGCTCTGCGATTTCTCCACCTTCTGCCATCTGGCCAGATCTGCCCACCATTTCTATTCTTGCCGCCGACGTAACGCCGCCCGCCCGGCTCACGGGGAGGAGCGCGCGGGACCCTGGCGCGCGCCCAGCCCCGCATGGGATTGCGCTGCGCGTCCCCGCGCCGCTTGGGCCGGCATCGAGCCCAGCACGTCCCGGCCAAGACCCTGCGGGCACCGGCTCGTGCCAATTCAGAAGCCACGGGGATGGCACTGGCACGATGAGCTCCCTGCTGCCTGCGTTCCTGGCGTGCCGTGGTCCGTCGGGATGCGATCCTGGGAAGGAGCCGTGTGTACGTGGGGACGTAGCAGCGCGTTGGAGCGGGCCCGGGCACGGGGCTCTCGCTGCGATACCTGCCTCCCCAATTAAAACACTGCAGCGGCTCGCTGGGAAAGCGGCCAAGCTCGTAATCCCCTGAAACGGTGCAATAAAACAACTCCAAAGGTGCCGCCTTTAAACCAGGTGGGTGCCCCGGCCTTATCTGCCCGTGCTGGGGCTGCTGCCACACGCCCCAGCGTGGTCCAACGCGGGGTCTGAGAGCTGCGGGAATGATCCATGCGGCTGGAGAGCAGGGACTGGGCCGGTTTCAGTGCTCACAGGGCGTTTTTCCACCCCAAGCGCCATCTCAGCGCACCCTGGGGCACCCTGGCTCCCTCGGAGGAGCGAGGCGGCCACCGTGCCCGGGGCCGGCCCGCGAGGCCGAAGGTGCCGCGGTTCCCGCGGCCTCCTCTGCCTCCCGGTGCATTAGGAAGCTGGCAGCGTATTATTTGATGAGCGGATAATCCGCTGAATTGCAAACAGCTTTACCCAATTGAAGAGGCGGATTACCTCTCTCCAGTTTAATCATGTTGACATCTCCGAGAGTAGCCGGTGCTCATCCGCTCCCGAGCCGGCGCGGGGGCCCCGCGGCGGCCCCCGCCGGCCGGCAGCACGGGAATGCGGAGCCGTGCCCGGCCTCACCGCGCTGCCTCCCCGCAGGTTCACGGAAGCCGAGGCGCTGGTGATGGGCGACGTGACCTACGGTGCCTGCTGCGTGGACGACTACACGGCCAAGGCCCTGGGCGCCGACTTCCTCGTGCACTACGGCCACAGCTGCCTCAGTAGGTGACACAGCGGCCCGGGCAGCAGTGGGCACCCCGCTCCACTAACCCCATCCCGGCAGCACGGGGCATCCCGGTGGTGACCAGCCGGGTAACGGCCAGGCTGGCTGGGGGAAGCCCTGCTTGGTGACACTGACCCGCCGGCTGGCCCCGGGGCTCCCCGGCACGCTTGATGCCAGCTTGAGTGCTCAGCGCTGAGTGCTAATCCCTTTAAGAAGGGATTTCTCTCCTCCAGCCTTGATTGCTTTATTTGGACAGGGCCGGGCTGCCGCTTTCCTGCTCGCCGGCTGGGTTTGGGAATGTCCAGGCGTGCGGAGCCGCTTCCCGACGGCCGTGCGGGGCCGTGGGGCTCCGTCCTGCACCGTGGGTGCCAATTGGGAGCATTCGTGGAACGGGGCGAGTGGCCAGGGAGCATCCGCACCCCACTGCTCGCTGGAGCAGCCAGCGGGGAATACGGCTGCTCCGGCAGCTCGGGATGTCGGGAGCAAGGTCAGGAGCAACCAGGAAGGAGAGCAACATCCACGAAGACATCCGGCTCCATGGGGGACCCCAATGGGCCCCCTTTGCCGTGCTCGGGGGGTCGGCGGGCGCCCCCCGTGCCGGCGCGGCGTCGGGCAGCGCGTTTTGCCGGCGCGGCGGCTCGTTTGAAGGCGAAGCGAGGAGGAGGCCGCGCGCTCCCTAGGCGGAACGGTACTCTGGATGCAGTTGCCATGGAAACTGCACTGCTGTCCCAGATGCTGCTAACTTTGAAGTCCACACAGGATGGAATCAGCCCAAAAATAACAATAAGACACCACGGGTTTTAAGGTGGATCGGCAGAATTGCGGGGCCACGCGGCCGGCCACAATCCTGGCACCCTGTGTCCTTGCCCATGCTGGGTGTCAGGGACCCCGCGGGTCCCTGTGGGGACAAAGAAGCCCTTGGACGTTTACGGGGCTCTTTAAAAGGGTTTTATGGATTGCACCACTCTCCGTGTAAAATACTGAGTTACCCGTTGAGAGCTGGGTCCCAAAAGCCATGTCAGCGTGAGCGTTTGCGGTGATAAATCCCCGCACTTGGTGCTTTGTTACGGAAGGGAGGGTTACGGGCACCGCTGAAACGGCTGACATAAAAGCTCCAGCTTTGTAGCCTGCTATTAGATTAATTAACGGCAAGAAGGGGCGGAAGGAGGCCTGTGGCAGCGATGCTCGGGAGCCGGTGCCGTGCACAGAACAAGCCACCGGCGGCTGCTCTCGGGGGACGGGAATCGCATCTGCCGGAGCTGCCGAGCTGCAGGGAGAGGCAGGAGCTGCCGGGCTGCACGTCCTCCCGTCCTGCCACGCACCGCGAGACAAGCAGGGACCGTCCCCTTCGTGTCCCCGTTACGGCCACGTGGCCCAGGACCACTCGAGTCCTGCCAGGCCAAGGGGCTTCTTCCCCGGAAAGGCGCTTTCCTTCTCCAACCCTGTCCAGCGCCGCTTTGCAGCAGGGAGTAATTTGCACTTAATTGTGATCAGGTGAAGAGCACCAAAATGGGAAGTGAATGTGGAGCTGCGGATCGATGCAGACTCTGTGTACTTTAATTATTCACTTAATCGTGGTGACACCGGCTTCTTAGCACCGAGGGTAATTAGATTTGTGTTCACTGATTCCCCGGGCTGCCATTATCCAGCAAGGGATGACCGGGTGCTCCCTGCTGCTCCCGGCTGCAGGTGCCCGGGGTGACAGCGGGGGCACAGGGTGGCACAGCGCTTCCTGGCCCAGCGAGTGAAGAGTGAGCTGCCACCGCGTGCATCCACCAACAGAAATGAGTAAGGAGTGATAAGTGAGCAAGAAGTGGCACTCGTTGGCAGGTGGCTCTAAACAAGGCAGTTGCTGGGACCTGGATGTCCCCCGGATTGTGCCAGGGTGCTCATGTGGGGCTCGTCCCGATGCCTAGGGTACCAGTGGGCCTTTCCTTACGCCTGTCTCTCCCTTGTCGCCAGTTCCCATCGACGCCACGCAGGGGCTGAAGATGCTCTACGTCTTCGTGGACATCAAGATCGACACGTCGCACTTCCTCGAGACCCTGCGCTTCAACTTCCCCGCGGGTGCCTCGCTGGCCCTCGTCAGCACCATCCAGTTCGTGTCTGCGCTGCAGGTGAGACGGGAGACCCCTGGATGGACCGATCCCGCGTGGCCACCAAGGGGACACGGGACAGCCCTGCTCCGTGTCCGCCCCGCTCCGTGTCCCTGCACGGGGGTGAGCAGCAGCACCGGTGACACCGGTGCGGGCGCAGGGACTCTGCGCTCCCGCCTTGTCCGTGGCCGTGGTTCCCCTCTAATGAGCAGCGGCGCTAAGAATGCCGCCACCGTAATGTTGATCAAGTGCTTTATAATAACCGTGATCGATGTTTCGTGGCGGCACCCCTCCCCGGCTCCCCCGGGGGCGGCTCCGTAAATGTCAGGGCAGGCACCGGAGCACTTGGCATTTTGATGCAGTGCCGGCAGCGGCAGGGGAAGCTCCGGCGGCTCCGGCCGCTGCTTCCCGAATGGCCGTCAGGCCAGGATGGGAGGAGATGAATGAGCCTCTTGAGCCACGTCTATCTAAACAGGGCACTGTTGAAGCGTTAAGCGTTTTCTCTTGTATTTTAATTGATGTGTTGTCTGAGCCCTGCGGAGCGGCTCTCCTCTGCAGGGCCGTTTCCATGCGCAGTGCCCAGCCGACCAGCTCCATGCTGCGGGCACCGTGTCCTGGCCACCCTACGGGCACCCTGTGGATGTGGGACAGCTCCAGGGAGCCGGCGATGCCACAGTGGCCGCTGGAGGGTCCCAGGCCTTTGCTGCTGGGCCAAGAGCTGCGTTTCTGAGGCATCATTGGTCCCGCTTACCCTGACACCGGTGCTCTCCGCAGGCGGCCGCGCAGGAGCTGCGCTCCCAGTACAAGGTGTGTTTGCCCCAGTGCAAGCCCCTCTCCCCCGGCGAGATCCTGGGCTGCACGGCCCCGCGGCTCGCGCAGGACACGGACGCTATCGTGTGAGTATCCCCGCTGTCCCCTGCACTGCGCCACGCTGCGTCTCCTCTGCTCTTCTGTCTCGTTGGAGATTTCCATGGCACTGAGCTGTGTCGGTGCTCAGCACTGAGCCCTTCAGCCCTCCGCAGCACCACAAACCCGCAGGGCACATTGGCCCAGGCTCGGTGGCCACTACGCATGGGACAACGGCCCAGGGTGGATGATGCTCACCCTGTTCGTGCCCTCTGCCATCGCACTGCCCCATGTCCTTGCTGGGGGTCCCCACGTGCTGCGGGTGGCACGAGGGGCAGGAGCGGCTGGGACATCCCCGCAGCTCGTGGTGCTGCTCGGAGCGGCTCGTGCTCGGAGCCCAGAGGAAATAATTGAGTCGTATATCAGAATAGATAATAGATGGAAGGGCGGGTGGGTAATTGGAAAAGACAAATGGCCGGGGCCCAACATCACAGCAACATTAATTTTATTTAAGGACAGCAAATTAGAGGGAGCACTTCGCTTCCTATCACCTAATTATTTTAGGTAATGGAAATGCTTAATGTAGTGTGAATACAGCGCGCGGGCGAATAAATAAATACACAGACCCCACCCCTGGGGGGAGCTGGGGAGCCCCGGGCCAGGGGCCCTTCCCTAGGGAGAGAGCTGGAATGGGACGAGCTTTTCCTGGGACAACTGCATAGGGCCTCTCCTGGTCTCCCAAGGTTCTCCTTAGCCACATGGAGGGCAGGGAAGGAAGCAAGGAGCCGGGAAGGAAGCAGGGAGCAGGGAAGGAAACAGGGAGCGGGGAAGGAAGCACCTCCTTTCATCTGTGCCCAAGGTCATGGAGCGAACAGGAGACTCCACAGGAGCACTTGGCTCCTTCCCGGCCTCGCCGTCCCCGCACTATCGGGGACGGTGGCAGTGTCCTCCCCGCCACCCGGGCAGGTGCACGTTGCCGCCGTACCTGCAGCCTCCTGCTGCTCCTTCCTTCGTTATTATTTTCTTATTTAGCCCGTCTCTAGGGCTAACTTTTGCAGACAAATTAGCTTTGATCTTCCAAAATGTCATTCTCCAATTAAGGGCAAAATCTAGTCAAGTTTTACGTCTGAATTCATTTTCCGAGCCCTCACTCCATTAGGGCAGCTGAATGAAAGGCTTTGAAATGTAATTGCTGACTTGAAATCCGATTAGAAATGGAAGCAGCAACGTCTCGAGCCCGCCGTAGCGGTGGAGCCGCTACCCCTGCTGCACCGGGCGCCCCGCGGAGCCCCGGAGCCGCCGTCTGTCCCCTTTGGTGCTGACCCCGCTCGCCCGTGTGCCCCAGCGCTGCCTCTTCCCCCTGCAGGTACCTGGGCGACGGGCGCTTCCACCTGGAGTCCATCATGATCGCCAACCCGGGCGTCCCTGCCTACAGGTACCGTGCGCTTCCCAAACCCTCTCCGACGCCTCCTGCTTTCCCTAAGAGCCCCGGAGCGGTGGCACCGCGGGGACACGAGGGGACGGCGCGGCGCATTGCAGCTGCAGGGCTCCGCGCGCCCGGGCGGCCCGGCGGCGCAGGGCAGGCTGGTGGAGAGGTGCCAAGGGGCGCCGCACTCGAGGAGATGAACACCAGCCATTTACTCGGGCTGAATATAAACATTTTGACAAGTACCTGTGAAAGCTCTTTGAGGTGCAGCCATTAAACTCCCGGCTGCTGCAGGCAGAGGCCATAAAGCGCGATGATGAGGCTGCTGAAAGCAGATGAAATATCAAGAGCGAAAGGCTGGGCCCATTTGGCGAAATCTGAATTTCTTAGTAGGTCGTTTGTTACTAACGGGAGACGCGCGTCAGGTTTATGGCGCTGGGGAAGCTGCCGAAACCCGAGTGGGATTTGATTAAAATTCCCCTCGTCAAACAAAGCAACAAATCAAAGATTTCTTCATAATTGATGAACTGGCGGGGGGGAGCGGAGCGCGGAGCAGAGCGAGTGGCCCGGTTGTGCGGGGGGCTGCACTGGGAATGCGACCCTGGCATCCCCCCCATCGGTCCCCAAGCTCCAGGTGCGATGTGGGGCAGGACTGAGCCCCGGTCTCCTTTGCAGGTACGATCCCTACAGCAAGGTCTTCTCGCAGGAGCACTACGGCCACGAGCGCATGCGGCGCGCGCGCCAGGACGCCATCCGCAGTGCCGCCGGCGCCCGCTGCTGGGGGCTCATCCTGGGCACGCTGGGGCGCCAGGGCTCCCCCGACATCCTGCAGGTACCCGCTGCCCCTCGCCTGCACCCGGGGGGCACGCTCAGCCTTGGGGATGGCCGAGAATGGGGCAGTTAAAGGCTGGGGAGGGCAAGGAGGGAGCAGGCAGCTCCCGGGCTGGCCGCTTCCCTTCCATGGCCTCTCGCCTCCCAAGGCTGCTACAGGCAAGTGGCTGGAGAAGGGAGCCGCTAACGAGAACAGATTGTTGTCATTGAGCGGTAATTACTTCATTAGGCCAAGGCACACGGGGAAAAGCAGCCGTGGCTGCAGCACGGGGTGGCCGCTGGGGACCTGGCTGTCACCTTGTCCGTCCCCCGGGGTTCGGTGGACGCAGCCGGGGTCCCAGGACCGGGGTCCCAGGACGTGCCCGTGACTGCGGGGACGGCCCTGCTGCCTCCTGGGCTGGGAAGCGCCGTGCCGGGGGCATCGGCTTGCGCTCATCCCGCGGGCGCTTCGCCTCCCGCAGCACCTGGAGTCGCGGCTCCGCGCGCTCGGACGCCCCTTCGTGCGGGTGCTGCTCTCCGAGATCTTCCCCAGCAAACTGCAGCTCTTCGCTGACGTGGACGCGTGAGTGTCGCCGCCCCGCGCGCCGCTGTCCCCAGGGTGCCCGCAGCCTGGCAGCGCCTGCGCCTCCAGCATCCGCTTCCCGCTTCCCTGCGGAAGCCCCGAGGCGGCCGCCGCAGCCTCCTCCCTCACTGCGAGGCCTCCGGGAATTTGGGAATGGGCTGAGTTTAGATCCCTGTCTCTGATTTACCGTCACGGGGGGTGTCTCAGCCTCCTGCCCGTGGTGTCCCCAGGCTCCTGGCTGCCAGGGTGCCCTCATGGTTGGGATGAACCGCTTTGCCCGGGCTCTATGTCCTGGCTGTGGACATCAAGGCCGTGTCCTTGAGGATGTCCAGATGCGTCCGTGTCACAGCTGTCCTGCATGGACCCTGGCACAGCTCAAGCCAGGCTGCTGGGGGCATCCGCAGGCTCCCACTGCCCTCCCGCAGCGGACGGTCGGGCACTGGGTGGTCGGTACCTCCTCACCATGGACATTATTCCCTACCCGTTGGGTAGGAACAAGCATCGCCCTGTGCTTCCCTTGCAGGTGGGTGCAGATCGCCTGTCCCCGGCTCTCCATCGACTGGGGCGAAGCCTTCAGCAAGCCGCTGCTGACGCCCTACGAGGTGCGGGGCCCGCGGGGAGGAGCGGGGCGCCCCGAATCCCCCCGCCCTGCCCCGGGCGTCACTGCCGTGCCCTGCTCCGCAGGCGGCCGTGGCGCTGCAGGACGTCGAGTGGCAGCGCACCTACCCCATGGACTTCTACGCCAGCCAGTCCCTGGGGCCCTGGACCGTCAACCACAGCAGCCACCGGCGCCCCGGGCGGCCGGCTCAGGTGGGCGGCACGGCCTGCGGTGACGGGGACGCGGCCCGGCCGCGGGGATGGCGCTGAGCGAAGCGCTGGGGAGGGTCCCTGCTGCCACCTGCCTGGTGGCCGCTGCTGCCCGGCGGGATGGGGTGGGGACACCCACGGGTGCCCGGAGCCGCGTGCCCAAAGCGCCACCCTGTGGCTCCCGGACCAGCCCGGGGCTAACGGGCACCAGGACCAACCAGGGGTGGCAGCGGGCGGCATCCCTAGCGGGGCGCACATCTGGCGGGCGGCATCCCTAGCAGGACGCACATCTGGGCGCACATCTGGACGGGGCAGACCCTGTGGGGCTCCCGTGCGCTGCACGAGCCCCCTCGGGCGCTGCACCGGCGGGTGGGGCGGGGGTGTCCCCGGTGCTGACGCCCGTTTCCCCCCGTGTCGCAGCCCGGGACCCGCCGGGACCCCCCGGCCGCCGCCGCCGTCTCCAGCCCGTAGCCGCCGCCG
>JAWLRI010000482.1:861477-884653 GCA_034781795.1 Crypturellus tataupa | reverse complement strand
GGCAGGAGGTGGTGCCTGGCGTGCGGCGCCGTGGGCGAGCGGGACTGCGTGGCCTGCATCACGCCCGGGTGCAAGGGTACGGGCGGCGCGGGGAGCGCGCGGGGAGCATCCTAGTGCAACCCAGGGCCACCCTAGGGGCAAGCGCAAAGGCCAATCCATCACTCAAGTCCTCCCCGTGTGCCAGCCCTGCGATCACACTAGCCCCAGTGGTGACAAGTGGCATCGACCAGCGCAGAGCACGATGCCACAATCCAGACAGGCAGGCAGGGCTGAAGCGGTGCTGCCCTTGCAGGCTGCAAGCGGCACCCCCAAGGGTCGATACAACCAGTCCTCCTTTTCCAGAGGGAAAATAAACAGCCCAAGCGGCTCCACGGGCAGCCCCAACACAACGCTGCCAAGAACTGGCTACATCCAAGGACATGGGACGGCGGCAGGGGGAGAGGAGGAGGTCTGTGCACCCAGAGCCCGGGGCTCCGGGCACTGCCCGCCAGCAAGAAGGGAGCAAGGGGACACGCGGCTGCACCCGAGCGCGCCGGGCACGGGGCGCACGGCCCTCCTCGCTGCACCTGGCACGCTATGAAACAGCCCCGCAAGCTCAATCGAGAGTTTTACAACTTCACAAAGCACCATAATTAGCCTAATTGCACAACGTTCTCTCCGAGAAATTAGGTAGAAATACAGTAATTGACTCGGTGCGGCTTAGAAGCACGAGGAAATCAAAGGTGCAAGGCACATGAAAGAGCCCGAGAGGCAGAAACAGCTCTTCAGAAGCGGGAGGATTTCCTGCCGTCGTGCAAACGTGCAGAGCTCCGGCAGAGCCGCAGCACCTGGGGCACCCTCGGCCTCGCTACCTGGCACCTCTGTGCGCCCAAGGGGGCACCTCCTGCCCCGTGCCCCGTTTCCTGCCTCTCGTTTCACACCACGATGATGTTGCTTGTGCTTTTGTCCCACCACGCTGCAACGCGGGCTCTAGCACGGGGAGGACAAACCATCTCCCTCTCTTTGCTGCCCCGAAATGATATCCTGGAATTGCCCCATGTGCCAGGGTGGCCTTGAGGATGTGCTCGTGTGCCAGGCACGAGCGCTGGGGACTCACTCCACTCTGCACCACGGGGACAGCAGCAGGAGGGAGATCTGCAGAATCTGACACAGCAGCGAGCGCTCGGCTGCGCTGGAAACCTTCCCTTTCCCTGCCACAAAGCCCCGCTCCATCTGTGGCCTCCGAAGGCAGCGTCTAGATTTCAGAAACCTGAACTGCAAGTGGAAATTCCCTGCAGCGCTGTGATTATTGCATCTCCCGCTGGCACTTGTGGCAAGGGGAAAAAAAAAGGCACATGGCTTTCTGGACACCCGTTTCGCTCCGGAGTCTTGCATCAGAGGGCAGAAGCCAGCAGCCAGGAAAATAACTCCAATTACGGTAAATAAATCCCCAAATATGTGACAATCTGCCTTTTAAACAGGAAACAGAGGGGAATAAGCAAAGGAAGACTTTGGTCTAAACATTGCTGCCACCAGGCTCAAGAGCCCAAGAGAGAGACACGTCTAGGCCAAAGCTTTTTACCTGAACTCTGCTGATGTGTCTCGAGTCCGAGACAGCTTCCTTCCCCGAAAGGAAAGGCGCCTGCAGTTCCCAGCGCCCGTGCCAACCTCCAGCGTTCCCAGCTTGAGCCGGAGGGTCGGCTGCCACCTCCGGCCGCGTGCGTGTCCCTCGGCAGCGGGAGGAAGAGCCGGAGTGGCGGCGGAAACGGCGGGCGATGTCGGGATGAGCAATGCAGGTGTCACCCCCCGGGCGCCGTTCCTGTCCCCGCGTCCTGCTCCGAGCTGTGCCCAGGCTCAGCAAGTCACCCACTGCCTATTGCTGCGGCTGGGCACGGCCTAGGGGGAAAAGCAGGCGCTTTGCATGGGCAATGACACATCGGGAGCTGCTTGGGACAGAGGGGGACAACCACGCAGGGTGACAACCATGCCAGCCACGCTGCAGGGAGGAGGATGGACAAGGTCTTAGGGTGGTCACCAGCCCATCCTGGGTTACGATGGGAAGGGTGAGGAAGGGTGAAGGGAACAACTAGTTTCTCTGAAAAAAGCGCGTTAGGAAGCACATTGTCTGCCCCAATAAAGCCAGCTCGGTCCCCACGTGTGGGTGACAGCCCCGGCGCTCGCGACCCCGCGGTGCTGCAGGGAGCTCCGTGTGCCCGAGCACAGCCCTTTCATGGCACATCTGCCCTTCTGCGATCGGCTGCAAACCGTGGAGCTGCTGCTCCCCGAGCCAGCTGGACTCGGCTCCCTGACCACGCAAAAAGGCAAACGAGGAGGAAAGGGCCCAGCTCTGCTCCGCAGACAGGGGAAGATCGAGTTGTCGCTTTTGTTATCTACAGCCTGAGGTTTATTAGGCTTCGTTTTGAACCTAATTTTAAAACTCCGCTAAACCAAGGCAGCAGTCCACAACACTGCTTTATTTTTAAACTCAAACGCACCGGACTCTCTCGGGTTCAACTCCCAGCACCTTTTGTCTGCTCCAGGACGCAAGATGTGGTCACGAGCCGCATGAGAAGCCATTGAGATGCGGCCGCATCAGCAATTAGAAAATACTTCCAGGCGAGTCTTTTTCTGGCCCCGCGGCCAGCTCTGCGAACAAAGCCGGGTCCCGTGTGGGAAACCGAGCAAGCAACGCAGCGCTGGTCAGCGCGGAGGCCTAGTCCTGCCACCGAGGGCAGCGGCCACCCGGCTTTGCAGCGTCTCTGGGGATATTTTAAGGGTTCGGCTTGCAGGTCGGAGCAGCTGCGGTCGGCAAGCGGAGCGCACAGCAGTGCGCGGAGCACGGGCTTACCCGCTGCCTTCTTACATGGTAAGAGAGGGAAGAAAACCATGCGGGTTCCTCTCACTGAGGTGCTGCAGGAGCCTTGTGCCAGGCTGGGGAACCCTCCTGGAGGAGCCTTGGGCACCACCAGCCCCGGCGGAGCTGGTGCAGGTCTGCAAGCAGCAGGTTGCTCCGGAGCAAACGCCGCTGCAGCTGCGGTCTGGTACATCTGTGCTGAGCAGCGCACACCCCAGGGAGCAGACGCTGCTCCGGGGCTGCAGGAGGGAGCGGGCTGAGCTGCCCCCGGCTGCACCGGCGCTTCCTAACACGGAAAACCAGAGCTCGTTCTGCTTGTGCCGACAGAATCAGGAGAGGGGTAAAGCAGCGCACGGTCCGGCTGCCTTCCCCGAGCCTTTCTCACACACTGCAGCCACGCCGGCTTGTGGAGCAGGTTTCCCTCCTCATTCAGCAGCGCTGCTCCAAGCGGGCCGGTCCCCCTGCCCTGCCGAAACGGCCTCCCGCTCGGAGCGAGGCCGACAGCTCCTTCCTCCTCCGGCGCGCTCCGTGCCCCGGCGCTGCTCGCCCCCGCGGGACGCGCTCCATCCTCTCCGCGTGCGGAGGACGCACATATGGCAGCCCCCCTCCCCTCGCGGCGAAGCCCGACCTCCTCCCAAACTCCGCACGGCCCCGGCGACAGGACCCCCGAGTGCCAGAAGGCATCCAGGTGGAGCCCGGGAGAACGGGCTGGGATTTCCGGGAAGCGTCTCCAGGGTGCCCCGCGCTGCGCCCCCACTTCGGGGCGCGCTGGGGAGGAATGCGGGCCCGTCGGGGGGAGAGGGGAAGTTATTCTGGTGGTGGCCTATGAATAACATCCAGTGATTTATAGGAAGTATAATCCAATAATACAGTAAAATAAAACAGTGTGTCTGAGATGGGTTTGATTCCAGGAATTATAAAACAAATTATTAAAGAGAGAGAGAAAGAAAAAAAGCCTCAGAGAGGCCAGATCGGAGTAAATTGGGCACAGATGGGCTGGGAGGGGGTTTCTCTCTCTCCCCTCACCGAGATGCCCCTGCCGCAAGCACGGCTTCAATTAGTCTTTTCAGAAACCAGAGTTTTATTTCCCCAAATTACAGAATTAAAAAAAAATTAAAATTCTTGGAGTGTTTGTGGTCGGGATAAAGGGATCCAAACTCCTCTGCAAGTTGATGGTGCAGATGGCTACGAAACTGTTAAAAGGGCCACCCCGCTAAGAGCCCGCCCAGCCAGAGCCAGGATGGCCCCGGACCCTGGTGGTCACAACCATCCTGCGATGGAGAGCGGGATGCAGCCGCCTGCATCCGTCCCTCCCGTGGACGGGCTCTCCTTGAGCCACAGCTCCAAGGTCTGCAATGAGTTTTTCCCTTTTACACCTTCTCAGAGCAACGAGGGGGCCAAAAGGACCCGTGCTGGAGCCGAGGAAAACATGCAAGAAATGAGGAGAAAGCACTAATGTGCATGACCCGAACGTCCCGCACTGCCCCACACAAGGAATGGGGATGCGCCGAGTGTCATCTGCAGTGCAAGCAGGGAAAGAGCAGGAAGCGGTAGGATAGGTGTTTGGCTTCAGTTGAGCCTGGGGAAGGGGAGGAAGGGTGTTTACTTTAGTGTTTGATTATTTATGGTCGCTTTTTTTCTCAATACCCGGCCTAGTGATTAGAAAGTTGTGTTAACGGGCAATAAATTATGTAAAAATTCCCCGAGTCCAAACCGGTCTGCTTGCAACATCACCCCGCAACTGCTCGCACCGCTGGATCCCAGCGCAAGAACGGCACCAGGCAGCAGACACGGGGCAAGCGCGCGAGGCCAAAGGCTTCCCAGGAGCTGCCGGGTCTCCGGCCACCTGGGAGAGAAGGGAGGGAACAACCCGACGAGATCAACGTCCCCTGGAGGAGGACGGTAGGAGGGGATCTCTGGAGAGCACTGGGTTTCCATGCCTGCAGGATGAGCTCGGAAAAGGCAAGAGGTCCCTTCCCGCTGGCCGTGCGCCAGGCAGCCCACGCGCCGGGGAGCCAAGTGCTGCACGTTGGGCACTTGGCAATACCTTAGCAAACACCCCCGCGTGCGCTTGCATCCCTGGGCCCTTTGCCTCTGCCCCCTGGGCTCTGCCAGCCCCTCCGGACCAACCGGGCACCCACTGACAGCGGCATCTGCTTGGCCAACGGTACCCGGAGGGACCCTGAGGGGTCACTAGAACAAGTAACCCCCAGAGAACAAACCCTTAAGGACTCCAAGGGCATCAGATGACGGGCATGGTGCCAGCCTACCCAAGGGTGCTTGGTGGGCACCTCCACCTGCTCCGCGCACAGCCATGGGTCTCTGACGGGTCCCCGGTCTGGCTCCAGAGAGCTCAGAGCTGGGAGCAGCCGGCAGCTGCTCCCACAGGAGATGGGAAACTCCACGAATCCTTATATTTTTCACAGGAGATGCAAAGCGCTCCCTTTGTGACACTCGTGCAGACATCCAACAACTCGGTTACGGATGGAAAAGCAGAGGCCAGTGGTCCGAGAGCTGGGAACGCATCCAGCCCTGCCACTGGGGCTTGCTGCACGGCCCACGCAAACCGTCCTCCTGCCACCCCCTCCTGCCTGCAGCAGACTCGGTTACTCACACGCGCACGGGGGCTGCGCAGAGGCAG
The DNA here is from genome assembly GCA_034781795.1 of Crypturellus tataupa. Lineage (NCBI taxonomy): Eukaryota > Metazoa > Chordata > Aves > Tinamiformes > Tinamidae > Crypturellus > Crypturellus tataupa. The sequence continues at coordinate 879,179 of JAWLRI010000482.1, read as the reverse complement.
TTGCTCATCATCCCTGAGCACTTCCCAGCTTCCTGGCACCTGGCAGGAAGGCTGCTCGCTAGCGGGGCCCGTGGCCGGCGCAGAGGACCCGCAGGGCAAGAGGACGGGACCTGAGAGCAGCCAGCTGGCTCGTGGGGGAGAAACCTGCCCTTGGGGGCTCTTCAGGGCACAGCCCCTTCGCCCACACAGCGGCTTGGGCTGAAATTCCCCAGCCAGGCCGAGGTCTCCATCTTTGGAATCTCAATCCCGAGCAACTGGCATGGGAAATGCTGCTTCCTGCCAAGCAGGGAGAGCAGCCCCATTCCTGCTTCCAAACTGCGTCCCTCCTACCCAAGGAACAGCATCCAAGACCTGGGCACCTGCCCCTGTGCTTCTCTGGAGGGGGCCACAAAATATTGTGCCCTGGAAGCAGTTTTGAGCTCAGTGGCAGAGATTCCATTTTGGTGGCATCTCTGCTGATCCATACTCGATCTGCTTTGCTTTCCAGGGGCCTTAACATGAGGCAGAGCCTCCAGACGGGCTTTGCAGAGAGCAGCATCTCCCAGCACATCACAGGCAGCCCCAGGCACCAGCATTCCCCATGGGATGACGTCTCCAGGATGCTCCCAGCGTTGGCAATGAGCAGGGCCCAAGCTAAATGCCCGCAAGAGCCACAAGCTGTGGCCTTTGCTGCATGTGGGATGGCTCAGACCCCGGGGAGCCGCGATGCCTCCTCGGTGCCACCCACCTCACCCAGCCAAGGTCCCCTTTGGCGCACGCGGGCACCCTCGCACATCCAGGCTCTGCTTCCCGGCCCGTGTTAAGCGCCACCCTCCCTCCGCCAACACCTCGACCGTGCGAAGAGGAGCGCGGTCCCCGCGCGGCAGCACGCAGTACCTCTGGGCTGGGCGTTGTGCACTGCGAACATGTTGATGGCCACGAGCTGGAGCATGCGGGTGCTTCCGATGGGCGGCGGGCTGTGCTGCAGCAGCACCTGGAACTCCCTGAGCACCTCCTCGGCCACGGCGGGGAACGTCTCCATCCTGCGCACAGAGAGAGAGGCTGCAGGGAACGCGCCGCGTCCCGCGCGCCCGGGCACCTCCGGGGCTGCTGCCGCCCGTGCCAGAGCTGCAGGAAACCGCCGCCTCGGGAGCGAAGGTGCAGGCGGCGCGAAGGAGACGCCTGAAGCCTTCCTCCGAGAGGGCAGTGAGGGATTGCTCTGTCACTGACAGGCAGCATTCCTCTGGCAGGAAAACACGGCCTTTATGAGTCATTTCTGACCAACCATTTTTTTCTACTGACTTCTACCAATCTGGGAAGGGTGCCAGGAGGCCAGCAGCTCGCTTGGACCAGGCGCAGCCCATGGGACTCCCAAGAAAGCCAGGCTGCAGCAAACTGCACACACTGGTGCCACATTGCGGATGTGGCAATTCCCACGCGCTGAGCGCCGGCCAGGGCGCGTTTCCTCCCAGCAGCAGCGCCCGGGCCCCGGGCTCACCCAGCACAACGGGGCTCAAAGCAGCCAGCCCCCAGGCGACGCATTCCCCAACACTGCGGTTGAGCTCCCAAATCTCATCACTCAGAGCCCCACGTCGCCCATGGGAAAGGGACGTGCGTGTCCTGCGCAGATTGGCGCCCCGTCTCCTCTAGCTGCTGCTTATGTCAACGCTGCAGCTGCTCCCTGCAGCGCCGCCGCTGCGGACGGGGTGACCTGTCAACGCCAAAGGCCTCAGCGCAACCCAGGAAATATGCAGTTTATCCCGCACTTCTTATAGCATCCCCGTGGGAATGGGCCGAGGTTACTTCTCGGGGCGCTGCTGCATCCTCAGCAATCTTCCGAGAGGGGTCAAAAACTGAACTGGTTGCAAAGAACATGGTTAAATCACGAAAATGACTGTGCCTTTTTTATGAGGCTGCCCACAACTGCTCTGCCAAAAGATCCCTCACGCTGTGTCCTACGAAGGCAACTTTTTAACCAAGCAGCTGTTAAAAACCTGCAGCCTAGTGACAGCAAAGTCCTCCCATCTCATTGCCTCTTCTGCTGGGCTCGCTGCGTCCCTCCTCAAAAAGCCACAGCCAGACCCAGCAAGAGCGAATGCCGCCCTCACAGCAACTGCTCGGTGACACCGCGAGCAGGGGAGGGCCAGGATCTGCAGCGGGCAGGACACGCAGAGCCGGGGCCACCAACCTCAGGGGCCTCCATAGCAATTTCCTCTATCTTCCCCCAAGAGATTCGGATCTTGTGATATCAGCACGCTACAGCCTGGATTAGCAAGCCGCTTCTGGTAACCCGCATGGGCAATTCTGCCGGGCTTCCCCAACAGACTTTCAGGGCAGTGAGAGGCTCTATTTTTACAGACAGAAATGGCTTTCTTTCTTCTTAACCCGATGTCATGGATGGCTTTCAGCAACTGGGCTTGCCCAGGGCTACCCTGTGCCCAGGCTGTAAGGAACAGAACCCCCTGGTCTGTGCAGAACGGAGCCTCTGCTAGTGCAAAACCACCTCCCCCTTGGAGAGGCAACTCGCCTGGATCTGGGGCACAACCAGGGAATCAGAGCAAGCTGAACGTTTTTAAAGACGTTTTGATTTTGCAAGATCTCAGACCACATCCAACATACCCAGCAACATCCTCCTAGGGCAGAGAGGATGCCAGGGAGAGAGGAGCCCTTTGCTGAGTGCGTTGTTAGCCGGGAGATGGATGTTAGCAGCAAGGAGCGAGGCGTCCTCGGCCTCGCCAGCTGTGCTTGGCTACGGCAGCACATCTGGTGCTGCGCGCGGTAACCCCGCTGAGCTCCAAACCAGCAGGTCAGGAGCCGGGCGGAAGCTTTTAATAAATTGCTTACCTGTGGTTTTAGGAGCAAAGGAGTCTAATTAGCACAACATCATCTTTCTGTGCCCTTTCCCCGCTGTCTTTCTCCCCCCAAAACAGATAAATGTCTGGAGATCCTGCCCAGGGATGGAGTAAACTATTCCTCACCCTTTACCTATTTCAAGCACGGAAGTTGTTTAGCAGGGCTGGACGATTTCTCTTCCTGTGTCACGGTATTAGTTTCTAGTTCCTTTCTAAGCACTTCAGGGGATATTCTGCCATTAAACATACTCGGCTTTTCTAAATGACTGTCCTGGGAAGCAACGGCCTCAAAAACTGCATCTTAATTTCACAAGAGTCTCAGGAGCCAAATGTGCAAGCAATCACTGCAACATCCCCATTAATCCCCTTGCTGGCCCGCGGCCAAGCCGGAGCGCGGCCCCGGCCACGCCGAGGCCCGGCGGCTCCCGGGATGCTCTGCCCTCCCTCGTGCAGCCCGTGGCGCTCGCGCGGGCTCCGCTCCCTTCCTCCCTGCAGGCAGGAGGACATCCAGTTCCGCGTCCTCGCGCCGGGCCAGCCTGCTGCCCACAATCAGATAATCGGTGCCTTGTGACTCAGGCGGAGCGCGGCGCTGGCAGCGAGCGCCGCGCTCCCTCGGAGGCCCAGACCATCAGTGAGTTGGCCGGCACGGCTCCTACTTTCCACTGCTCCACCGAGGGCCCAACGCGAAGCAAATGCCATCCCTGCCTGGCCTCCTCGGACTGTATAATGCACATGGCAAGGGCCAAGGCTTTTGGCGGGCACCCTAAGCTGCTCCTTGGCCTCCCGCAGCACCAGGCTGCTTCTCTGCAAGGAGCGAGGGAGAACGGGCAGGTAGGGAGCAGGGAGCTACCCATTTGAGCCACAAGAGCCCAGCAGTTACTGGGACAAGATGCCACTCGGTGTCTGCCCAGGTGTCCTGGAAAAGGTGTCTCAACCCTTTCCTTTGCCACGGGAGTCCCACAAGAGATGGAAGGAGTCAGTGGAGTTGCTGCTGCATCTGCTCGTGAGACGAGGGCAGGTGGAGCAGGGAGCGCCGTGGCGCAGCGAGAGCGCAGGCTGCGCATGGACCCGGTTCAGGTCTCGCCCCCACAGCCGCCCCGGAGCTCCCCGGGAAGGCTGCCGGGCTGGACTCTGCTCCCGGGTCAGCAGCACGTTCCCCGGGCTGGGAGCTCAGCCCAGGCCTGAATCAGCCTCGGTTTAGCTTCAGGGAGAGCTCCGCAATTATTGGAAACCAAGTGAGGACAGATATTGCCAGGGGGGCTTTGCACAAAGCAGTTCCTGCAGCCAGAGTGGCTCTCGGGTCCTCAGCTTTCGCCAAGGTGGCAGCACGGACACCGAGGGACACACTCTGCATGGCGGCTCTCGGCCACTGCGTTTTGTTGTCCCAAAATCTTCGTACTCCTCAAGGGCAGCAGTCACTGAGGTTCCCCCAGGGCCACCTACCTGCAAGCTACAAGTGGGGCAAGGGGAGAGGATGAAGAAAAATGGGAATGTCAGGAGGAAGGAGCATGGATAGGGCATGGGAGAGGAAGGAAACGGCCTTGAGGTCCTTGTGTGCACGTGACACTGGCCAAGCTCAGCTGCTGCCAGAGGGTCCCAGGGCACGAGTGGGATCGTGCCCCGAAGTGGGGGCAGAAAGAGCCCAAACCACCTCCAGTGGGGAGCGCAGGGCGGGTAAGGAGAATAGGAAGCAGGAGGCTAGGCCTGCAAGAATTCACACCCTGTGCCCTCAGCTCCAAACACAGCTTAGTTGCTAACAATATTAAATTCCAAAAAGACTTGTAATGTAGGAAAATAAAATAAACATCCTGCACACTTACCCAATCCTGGTAAACAGCTTCCCATGGGCATGGAGAAAACTGAGGATGAACCTTTTGTTCAGCTGCATGGGAAAAAAAAAAAAAAAAAGAGAGAGAGAAAGGAGAAAACAATTAAACTCTCTCCGATTTCCTGTGAATTAAGACCGTTCCCCAGTGACAGCAGAACCTGGCCTGGATGCCGGGGGTGGCACTGGAGAGATGGGAACCAAATGGACATGCCCGAACTCTTACAAACATCGTGCGCGCGGGGCCGGGCAAGTGCCAAACAGCTGGAGCGGCGGCCGGGCGGTGGAGACACAGCACCCTCTGCCGGGGCCGCGGCGCGGGGCCCGGGCACCCAGCGCGCGGGTTCCTGCCGCGCCGGAGGGAGCCCCGAACGCTTCCCGCTAACGGAGAGGAAAGGAAACGCAGCGAAAAAGCCCGGAGCGGCGTCTCCGGCCGCTGGGAGCAGTCCTGCTCGGTGCATGGTGACGCGGTGATGGCCCCGTTAATGCTTTTGTGGGGAAAACGGAGCACCGTGCTCAGCTGGGGGTGCGTGTTTGTGCTGTGAGCTGCTCCAAGGAAGGCTTGGACGCTGCCCTACCTCGTCTACCTCTAGCCTTAAGCAACCACAGAGAGGGAACTTGGGCTCGCTTTTACCAGAAAATCTTGGATTTTCCTCCCCGGAAAGCATGCAACACGCTGCAGTGCTGAGACTGGCGCAGGACTTGGCCTTTCCCTGCGCATCGACCCTGCAACGCGGAGCCACGGGCACCCGCAGGCGGCTGTCCCTAGAGCACAGGCAGCTTCCCGGGCCGCTTCGAGGCACCACCACCAAAATCTGACTTGAATCAGACTCCGAGTCACCTCTGCTAGCCCAGCAGTGCTCCAGGCTCCCCCACTTCTCTGAACTGCTCTGAAAACGCCTGCGGGTGGGTAAATGCCACTGTGCTGGGCCACAGAGATGGCCACATTGCAGTGACGTGGCACCATCCTCCCATTGCCTCTGCCACGATGTGTCCCCCAAGCACTCATGGGTCGGGGCAGGGCCCCCTCGGTGTGATCCCAACAGTCCCAAGCGCCGCGCAGGGGGACACCGGCCAGCAGCGACCTGCTCAGCGCAGCTGTGACCGCCCCGTGAAGGCCAGCGGTGCTGCTACCCACGGGGGGAAACCGAGGCACAGACAGAGGAAGCGCCCGGCGTCCCCAGACAGGGACATCCCCTGGCCAAGGCCCTGTCCCCGAGCCCCTGTGACAGGCTGCAGGAGGCCACAGCAGGCACAGCCGCCTCTGAAGGGCAGTGACAAGTGGCATTTGCTTCCTCCCACCTCGGCTCGCGTCGCTGCTTATGCAAGCGGCTCGACGAGGTGTGACCGCTCCGTTCGGTGCCATTAACCCGGGCTGGATGCTCCCGGGAGGACGATGCTCTGCTGCAGCGTCGCTCCCGGCCCATGTGCGAGTTTCAACATAAAACCTGTCTCATAAAACAAGCCAGACCAATTAAACTGGCCCCCGCAGCCAGGGGTTCTTGCTTACTCACGCTTTTACGGCTGCCCTCAAGAGCCCTTTGCACTGGAACGCGACTTCGCTTGCTACCATTTTATTAACTCTGCAGAGGAAACCCAGAAGAGACCGGGGAACACGGGGACAGCAGGGCAAAGCGAGGGCCCTAAGTCACCTGCCTAGCGCAGCCCAGACAGCCACTTCTCCCCCAGTCTCTTTAAGACACCAAAACCCAGAGATTGAAACTGTTAACACTTTTTTTTTCCCCCTCCACGCAATAGCTTGTGGGGAACAAAAAAAAAACTCCTTTGTGACCAGCTTGGTGGCTGCAGCACTTGTCACATGCCCTGACACAGATGTGGCTGCTATGGCAGGGCGGCAAACAGCTCGCAGCTCACACCAACGGCAGCGGGACCTTTCCCACAGCCAGACCATGCTGCAAGGGCTGGGGAAGAGGGTCCCCGGGCCCTGCGCTGCGACGGGGACGGATTTAAGAGATGTCCCCCATCGGCACGGGGTGGCTGCAGCTCGACCTACCTCTGCCAGCGAGCGCGTGCGCGAGGGAAGCAGCAAGTAGGACAGGGCAGCGGCGCCTTCCTCGCAGCCCCGCGGGGCGCGCGGCCTCGCAACCGCTTTCCTGGCAGCCGGGGAGTACCAAAACTCCCCGCCTCGAATGGAAAGTGACACCCGCACGGCGCGGGGAAGCACAAGGCCGAGCGTTCCCACAGCGGCGCCCGGCTCCGGGGGCCTGGCAGGACCCCGGCTTCATCCCTGTCTTTACTGGGGATGTTTCACCCGCTGCCTTTCCACCCGCGGGTCCAAGGGCGAACCAGCCGCATGGCGCAAAAACAGCGATCCACAGGGATACACACATGTAGACACCTTTAAAAATAAATAAATAAATAAACAAGGAAGCAGGGATGATGCCCCCAGGGAAGAAGCGTGTTTCTCACTTGCCAGCTTCAGCACGAGCCCAGCAAGCCTGGGCAGAGGTCCGTGCGCCCCAGAGCTGGGGCATCTCAAGCAGGCACCTCCGGGCTTTTTTTCACCACTTTTTCTCCCACAGCCTCAAGGTTTTGATGAGCTCATCACTTCACTTCGGACCTTTCATCTCCGAGTTCACGCTGAGGCCACGGGGCGCTCTGACTGGGGCGGCTCTCTGAATGACTCTGCCCGCAGTGACTCACCTGCCCGCCAGCCGCCGGGAGCCCTCCCTGCTCCTGCCGCCAAACGCCGCTTCTCACGGCGCGAGGGGAACGGCGGCTTCCACCGCGCCGAGGGGGAAGCGCCGGCACCTGCTCTTCTGCATTCGCACGGCGGCAGGGAGCACTTCCCCAAAGCCCTGCTAACCTGCCCGCCACCCCCTCGGCGGCACCGCGGCTCCTCCTCGGCCACGCGGAGCCTCCGAAGGAGGGTCCCTGCGGAGGCTTTTGGAGAGCAGCACCTGGAAGGCAGATCCGTAGGCTGATCCCTCATATACGGCATCAAATCCGGCTAGTGTCAGTGGGAATCTTGTCTTGTGCTGGGAAAGAGTTGGCCAAGACAGGGTGCTCCAGCCACGTGGCCATGTCACCAAAGGGCCTCGGGCGCTGCCGGTCGCGAGGCGGGCACGGCCGATATGAGCGTATAGCGAAGGCATTAGTTATAAAAACAAACCAGCTGTCAAGAAGAAGAAGGGGTCCCTGCGCACAGTAGTGCCTGGAGCTGGAAACAGCTGTTTCGGCTGTCATGAGTCAGCATGTGCAGACAGACTAAATCCACCTGGGAAGAGGCAACCTCACCGGAGGAAGCGGCTCGCTGCCGCTCGGGGAGCGCTCGCACTGCCGCCCCAATGGGACTCGTTACCATGGAAGGATCAACAGTGACTAACAAGAACCCGCGGCGAGGCCGAGCGGGGATGGCAACGGTGCCGGAGCAGCCGGCTTGGATCCGAGGAGGCCGCGGGGAGGAGGCCCTGACGGCGTGTGGATCGGGGCGGACAGCGCTGGGGAAGGTGTGTTGGGTCTGAAGCCAGAAAAGAAAGCGAGATCCAACCTCAAGGGACCGCACGTTGGCCCAAAAGGGATGAAAAAGCAGCACCAAGACACAGGGAACCCCACCAGGGTGCCCAGGAGCAGAGGCGGCACCAAGGAGGCCGCGCTTGGACCCCGCGCGCGTCCATTTGGCTCGGGGCGACGAGCGCACAGAGCTTTGGCACCTGAGCATCGGCCCCAGCTGTGAAGGAGGCACCAAATAAGGGAAGGATTCTGGAGCGGTGACTCCTGGGGAAAAACCATTTCAAGTTAAAAATTGTTACTTCAGGTTTGGAAGTAAATTTCAGGATCTGGTCTTTATCAAACGAGGCAAACTTTCTTCAACATCAGCAAAGCATCTGGGGAGCAGAAAGCAGTGTCAGAGTCAAAATAGGCTGCAAAAGACAAGTCCATTAATCAAGAGACCAGATGCAAGACGGTCTGTAACGAATGAGCTGTCTCCACCAGAGGGGAAGGGGCTGGAGCGCAGCAGGACATTCTCCAAAGTCTGGGGGTATCCTCAGCGACAAGGGGTTGGGACAGACCGCAGAGCCACACGGCTCCGCTCCAGAACACGCACCACACTCGTCCCAAATGTCTTCAGGGTTTCTTGGTCAGCCAGGCTTTTCCAGGCATGGTCTCCTTGCTGGGGACCGGGTGAGAAGACATGCAGACACCCACACCAAGCCACGGTCTCCGTTAAGATTCCTGTTTTTGCAGGACTCGGCACACACTCGGCTCAACGGGCCGTCCTCTACCTCTCCCAGAGATGTCCTGCAAGTCCGAGCCTTTATCCCGTGCTATCCCAAGCATGCAAGGCACGAGCCTGGCTGGTGTTTTCCAAATAAGACCTAGCAGCGATAAAAAGTTTCTGGGAAATCCCGTGATGCTGCAGTTGGCTTAACTGGCAAGATATTAGGAGATCTTTTTCTCTTAGGGGTAAAGAGCTGGTGGAAAATGTTCTGCACAAATGGCTGCATAAGGGAGAGGAGACAAAGAGGTCGTTAAGATCGTGTTCATCATTTGCAAGATTTATAGAATATCCACAGTGTTGTGGGCAAATTATCACAATGTGTTACCTCCACGTGTTGCCATGAACGGACAGAGCTCACCTTGCTGCCTCCTGCCAAATAACCCAGTGCAGGTTTCTGCTCAGCAGTTACAATGTCCTGCCCAGAACTGGAGTGATTTCCGTCATCCAGAAGCAATTCCGGTGGGAATCCTGATACCTTCACGTGAGGCACTACACAAATGTAAAATCCAGTCGGACACATTACGGAAGAGGGAATCCTGGAGTATTGTGGGCTCGAAACATATAAATTTCATCTACAGCTAAGGAGAACTTCAGGCACTCGTGCAGTTTCCCAGTCTTTTGGCCTGCACTGCTGTGACTCCTGAACATATCCCACCACTATAAGAAGTTACAAGTCAGTATTTCAGCAACAGAAAAAGAGGTATTCGGGAAGTTCCTCAGTAAAATATCAACCTTTTGATTTTTCCCTTCGTTTCTGCAGCAGATAGATGAGAAACATGGGCAAGAAAACTGTGCACTTTAGTAAACTAAAATCAGGCAGTGGAGACTACACTGGCTCTGAAACAAATGTCTGATCTATAACTATACTTATTTAATAATAAAAGCTTTCTGTTTATGAAAAACAGGTCAAATAAATTACAAGTTTGGTCGAAAAAGAAATCACATGCATATAAATATACCGAGACACTTAAAACATTTAAATTAGCAACATGCAACATTCTTGAAAAATAAATTAAACTTAAACACATCTTAAAAAGCAACAGTCTTTAGAGAACTCTCAATGAGCTGAAAAGAGGTTGGTACAGACGGGCTAGCAGTATATTCAGCAACGAACTGAAAATAAATTCTGTCGACACACTGCCTCCGAGATGAAGATGGAACGAGCCATATGCAGCGAGGTAACAACGATCAGTTCAAAATCTGTTTTTTTCCTACGCTAGATGTGCTGTTATGTATCCGGGACCGGGTAGATTAAGTCTCCAGGGCTTCACCCCAAGCAGAGGCTCTAGGGATTACGGTGGCTGCACTCGCAGGGGCAGCCTGGTCTAAAGGGTTAATGCATCTCCTGCAGGTACAAGCAGAAAGCAGGCACTGGACAGCACTTTTACCTCTATATACGGCACTGGCGAGACTGACACTGAAATACTGCGTTCAGTTCTAGTGCCCGGATATTTAAAAGGATGCTGAAAAATTGGAAAGAGTCCAGAAAACGGCCATAAAAGTGATTCAAGGGCTAGAAATGATGGCTTGCCGTGAAAAACTTAAACAGCTCAATCTGTTTAGTGTATCAAAAAGACCGGGAGGTGATTTGATTGCAAGTGCAAAGTGCCTCCATGGTATTTAAAGCTCTTTACACCAGGAGAATAGCAAAGAACAAGGGAGAAACATTCACGGTGGAAATAATGCACAAAGGTTTCAGAACCAGCGCAATTATCCCTGGAACAAACTTCCCAGGAAAAGGGTGGATTCTCAAGACTGGATGTCTTTCTGGAAGTTTTGCTTTAGCCAAACACAAGTTATTTGGCTTCACACAGGAGTAGCGGGTGAAATTTAAGTACCTGTGATATCCCGGAGATCAGACTAGATGATCTAATGGTCCCAGCTGGCCATAAACTCCATGAATCTATGCAAACATGCCAGAGAGAGTCCTCAGCTGAGATATCGAGTTAACTTTCAGCACACAACTTTTCACAAATTGGCTTTGGTGCTGCAGGTCGTTTAGGACATATGCTCAACTCTTTGAGGCTGCATCTGGTTAAGCGCTGGAAGAAGGATGACGGGACGGAGCCGTTCCCTGTCCACCAGCTACAGCCGGTTGCAAATTTTGTGCTCACACAGCTCCAACCAGCAAAGAGCAGCCAATACCCAAACCCATCCTTGCCCAGAGCGAAGAATATGTCTTTCCTAAGAGAGAAAACCGACACCGAGCACCGCGTGAGGAGTTCTGGTCATAAGAGATCTCCTGTTAACGGAGCCCGGCGCGTTGTCAGCCGCCTTCACCACCACGGCGCACATTATTGGCGGGGTCAAGCGTGCAGGAGGGGGATGCGAGGCCTCTAGTCCTTACTTGCCTGTAATCAGAACTGCAGAGAGTAACAAAGAAATTAAGAAAGGAAAATAACTGGAGAGAGATGACCCTGCAAGGCTTGGGAAGGCAGAAGAAAGGCCAACAGAGACGACATTTGGACAATAAGCGGAGCAGGGACAGAGCTTTCCAGAAGGATACTATTATTATTATTATTATTATTATTATTATTATTATTGACTCTCTTCATGCCCCTGTGCTCCCAGACATGTCACCAACGGGGATGGCAGCCAGTGTGTGCTCAGCACAGCTCTCCACAAGCAGGAGAAGTCCCCCGAGAAGGGGGAGCACGGCCACCCCGCTGCATTTGCTATGTAATTCCAGAGCCTTCACTTCCATCCGGACAGTTCACACAGGGCAGTAAGGCATCTCTGTCCCCACTTCCAATCACGCAGCAACAAAAGCTGCTGGGGAGGAAGAGTAGAGCCAAGGACAGAGGAAATGACACAGATTCGAGCAGGTTCCACTCCCTGCTCCTCCGGAAGGAAATTTCTTTCCTAGTACCCACCTCCATGGTGCATATGAAACCTGTCTGGAAACTGCTCATTCAACACTGAAAAAAAAGAAATAAACACTGCCCATTCCCCAGGGCAGAAATCACTGTTTTGGCTGTGGAATAAGAGGTGCCATCCCAAAAAGCACATAGCAGATAGGAGAAAAAGTTGGATCGGGCCAAGTTCAGACAGAGACCAAGGTTAGACTAACAAAAAAAGCTCCAGAGAAATCAGGCTAACAGCCTTCACCCTGCTCTGGGAAATTTCCCAACCCTGCTATTAGGCGTTTTGCTTCCTTTACCAGCACTGCCAATTCCTGCAGCTCTCTTGCCTGAGCTGCAAACTCTCCCTCCCCGCACCGCAGCGCAGCGCCTGGATCATCAAACCCGCTGCCACGAGGAAGGACTAATGTGCAGCAGCAGGAGGGGGTTTGGTTACACACAAATCCCGGGCTGATCAGCACCAGCAGGAGAGGAAATGAGGAAAGAGTGACTGACAGGGAAAGGCGGTTTCTGGATGATTGTACTTGGTTTTAGAGTATGAAAAGCTTGTTCGAATTGAAGCCTTGCCCCCCTCACCACAGCCTCTCTGAGCCCTGGGATATAGCAGAGCCCCTCGTGCAGGCCCAAGTCATCGACGTCCTTGGAGTGCTCCCACCTCCGATCCACGTTGCTTCAAAACACTTTAGCACCAGATGCCTGTTACCAAAAGGGGAACATGTCAGTGTCTCTCCCTTTCAAGCTACATTAGGCCCTGCCTGGTTCTTCACAGCTAAATAAAAACCACCAGCATGATCTAAAAAGAAAAAAAAAAAAAAGAGAGAGAAAATAACAGCAACTTCTGGAAACTCTCATTGAGGGCTTAGCCTTCACTTTCCGGGTAGTGACAAAAGGTCGAGCTGTGCTGGAAAGTGTCGTGCCAGCTCCAGGGGACACGTGCACGTGCGGTAGTGCTCACCGGTGCCGCGGGCTCCAGGGAGCTGTGGTGGGTAGAGCAGGGCGGTAACAAGGATGAGCTTTGCAAAGCAGTAATAAGAGGACATCAAGGGTCCAGACAAGGATTTGGAGCATCTCTGGTGGGGTTTCCAGTGCAGGAACTGCAGCAGAGGAGGATTTCACCAGCGTTTTGAAGAAGAAAAAATACAGTTAAAAAAAAATAGGTGTGAACATGGGAGGGTGAACAAGTGGTGGGCAGAAAAGCCAGGGCTAGTGCATGGTTGAATGTCACGTCTCCAGCCCAGAGAGGCTACGAGTGTGGTTTTAGTGTGTAACCAGCTTCAACTGCAGCCTGGCACTCTTGACTTCCTCCCCAGAGGAGGCTTCTCTCTGTTAGGGGAAAGAAACCAGCCCTACCACGCGAAACTAAACGGCTAGAGTAAAAATAAAGCCCCAAGGTGGTTTGGTGACCGAGGTCACGCGGGGAGGCAGGGAGGGTTTGCAGGCTGGGGATGCACTCACAAGTGCTCGCGCTGCCAACCAAAAGAGGGGCTGCAGGAAAGGAGGCTGGGCAGAGAATTACGGCGAGTCCGGCAGCAAAGGGGCTGAGAAGCCTCTTCGCACGCCACCTGCTCCCCTGCGCTCGCACGGGCTGTAAACCGTTTCCTAAACACAAAGGGAAAAAAAATAGACCTGGTCCTGACCTCCCCAAATGAGTAACCGAGCCCGACTGCTTCCTGCAAGCTTGCAGGGTGAGGAAGGGAGGCTGCCTGGGCGGGAGAGCTCCACGGTCCTCCCCATCCAGCCCTGCTTTGGGCACACGAGTCAAGGATCCAGCATCTCCCGCTGCTTTTCCACGCGGGGAGCAGGAGAGGGAGGGACAGGCGGCTGCTAGCGCTGCCTTCCTGCCACGGGGAGCTCTCGGGCTCGTTTGGTGGGAGCAGATTGCAGCGCTGCAGCGATACCCAACCTCCCTGCCGGGCAGGCAGCGATTCCTGACCCAACAGGAGCCACCTTCCCGCAACAAGGTCCTGGGAGCAGCCTGATTTGGGGTCCAGCTGCCAGACCCTGCATGTGTCCTGCTGCCAGCCTGTGTGCTCAGGAAAGCGGCGGGGACACTCCGTGTGTCCCCTCCCTTTGGGGACGCAGCTCTGCTGCTGCTCTAGCACGGCTCAGGCGTGTCACAGATGCCAGCGACGGCCCCAGCAGACAGCCCGGGGGCAGCTGCAGGCCCTGCTGCTCCGCTGGCTTTCCAGGCCTCCCGCTCTCCGCGGGGGAACGTAACGTTGGGAATAAAATCGCTGCGAGGAGCCAGCAGTCAGTGCGGGCCAGGGGGCTCTGGGGTAGCATGGGGAAGGGAGGCAGCCTGTCCCGTCCCTACGGGATCATCCCAAGCACTTCGCTCACCTGATCCCCGGAGGCAGGAAATGGGGAAAGCTGGTACGTCTGTCAGCAGGGACTCGCCAAAGGAGCCTGGGTGGGAGGAAAACCCCAGCTCGATGCTCTCTGCAGTGAGCAGCACCCGGGAGCGGGCACTCAACTGCAGCCTGGGCGCAGGCATCTCCAAACCGAGCAGCGTCCCCAGCAGCCTCCTATCCACATGGACGGATGGGAGAGCAGGGCTGTCCCCACGCTGCATTCCCACCTGTGCCTGTCGCTTGTTTCTAGTCCCACGTAAGGGAAAAGGGCTCCGGGATGAGGACGAGTTCCTGGGCCAGCACCACGCACATGGCACCCTTATGGGACATCCACACGTGGGTGCTGAAATCCCCATGAGGTTTCATCCCACTGCTCCCGTAGGAGCAGCCCTCTCCACGCACACAACCCCAGGGACAGCTCCCCCAGGGGAAAAGTGACTCCACCTGGAGCCAGCAAGACACAGGACCCACAAAGTCACCAAAGAGCGGCTGCTGCCCAAGAGGAACAAGCACACAGAGCAGAACCAACAAACAGCCCAAGAGAAACGGATGTGAAAGAGGCAGGAGCCGACCAGGACAGTGACCCTGTTCCCACCAAGGACACACGCCTGCCACCAAGACAGCGCCTGGGCGGCTCCGGTGGTCACCAAAGTGCCACTTCCCACCTTGACGGGGGAGATGTAAGTGGTGCCCCTGCAGCATCGTGATGTAGGGGGCAGAAATAAAACTAGGCAGGGGGGAAGGACTGACTGGGATAGAAGCTTGGAAACATCTCATCTCGGAAAGAGAAAATGTCACGGCTGGCTGGGGAGACAGCCTCGAGCAGGCGCTGCTGAACAACCCCCCAGTGAGCTGCATCCGCACGGAGCTCGGGAAGGGGAAGCAGGACAACTCCCACAGGCTCCCCTGCTTCGAGAGGACAGTGCCCCCATGCCACAGAGCAGGACCATCAGCCCGTGTCCTCAACGATGGGATTTTCTAAGACCTGGGAGAAGCGGAGAGAGCATCAGGTCCAAAAGCAGGTCTCATTGCTCACCTGAAAGAGCACAAGCACCCAAAGGTGCATACTGCTTGCAGCATTGCCACCCTTGAGCACAGGCTTGTCCCCACGTGCTCAATCCCCCCTTACCAGTAGGGAATGACACTTGTTTGCACAACAGTCTTCCATGGAAGAGCATGGTAGGTGGCAAAGCGGGAACATAAAGGTAAGAATCCCTCTAGGTTCAGTCTATAGAGTGGATCTTGTTCTCCTGTTCTGCTGGTAGACATCCTGGGGACATTAATTGCTCCTCTGTGGAATCAAAGACGCACTGCCCGTGCTCCCCATTGCTGAGATAAAATTGTGCAAAGAAATTAAGGTTAAAACTTGCTCTAGTTTCACAGCTAATGATCCCATCAGAATCTCTGCGCTGTTGCAAAGGGGTCCTGCTCCAAGCACAGTTGGGCAAATGCAACAACCCTGTCCCTAACCAACAGGTCCAGTGGAAATGGGAAAGCTCCAGTAGCCAAAAGCCTGATTCTGGTTTTCGCTTTCCACAGTGCTTTTGGGTGGCTGTACTGAACATCTGATCGCTCTGCTAGACTGACCTCTCACAAGCAGCTGCGAGGCTTAATTCTTTAATGATTATAAAGCATTCAGGCATCTGGAGAGAAGTGTTGTTTAATTACCGAGTGCCAAGGGAGAGCCTCTCTTCCCTGATCCTAGCGCTCCGGAGGGCTCTCTCGCCGGGAATGCGCGCGGCGCACACGGAAGTATCTGCAGCCGCGCGCGGGCAGCGGGGCAAGAGCGACTGTGGGAACCGTAACTCAGCATTTCCTGACAGGGGTGATTAAAATCTCAAACTCAGTGTAATATTAACACTTTCTCAAGAGATTGACAGCACGTTTGCCCTGTTTACTTTACCAATTCACAGCCTGCACAGTAAGCTGCATACAGTCCTATCAGAGTTAAGATCAATACAGACCCAAGGCAAATGAAACCACTGGCAGAGAAGAAATAGGACCCAGCTCTTCAGCTCACTCTGCCACCCCAGTGCCTTTTAAGAGAAAAAAGAGCTGTTCATTGATTCCGTTTTTTTTTTTTTTTTTTGGAGGGAGTGAGAAGTTCTTATTAGAATCCTACCCAAAGCCACCTAATGTTGTCAGGTAACCAGGGCAGCCTGGACTTTCACATCATTGCACGCCTGGAAACAGTCAACGGACAGGAGACCGCAGAGCACAGCTAAAAAAATTCACAGAATGAAACCCCAAAAGGCTCCAGGCATAACGGACACAGCCCTAAAAGGGCAGGCTGCAACCCAAATACTTCTGCAGGCTGTTTTGAAACAGTCCCAGCGAAAGAGGATGCCCTCCGTGCCAGCAGTGCCAAATTCAATCACTGAGAAAGGGGCCAAAAGCAGAGGCAGGCTCCTTGGTGTGGACAGATGGTGCATTCCTGGAATTCTGTGTCTTCCTGGAAAACAGGATGTAGAAAATAGTGGAAGAAGCAGCTATGCCAAAACTCTACCTAAACACAGAGTGCCAAGGCAAACTACCAGCACCGTGTGTCACCCCTGCTCGTCACAGCAGCACCTAGAGCAGGCCCTGGCCCCTGCGGCCTCCCCATCGCACTAACTGCATGCAGCTGCTGCCTGACCTGGAAAGAAAGTCCCCAGGTCTGTGTTGTAGTCAGCACAGGGAAAGGAAGTGCAAGTGAGTGCTGAGCAGGCACATGTTTGCACGCCGCAAATTGCGGATCTGCAGCTCGGCAGGTCCCGGGGGTCCCGTTCGGCCCTGCCGAGCGGGCTACAATGTGGCACTGGCAGCTCATCCCCTTCGCCAGGGAGGAACTGATCAGTGGGAAGAGAAATCCCCCAAATCCCCCCAGTCCAATTCCATGCTATCAAACCCACTGGAAAAACAAGTCCATCACCTTTGGCTTGGGCTGGACCTGAAGCAGCAGCGTCTGTACGAGTGGTTCAAGGGTCTCTCTCCTGCATCTCTGCCCTGTTCACATCCCGAGCTGTTTGGCTCAATACAGGCGTTACAATTGTTCCTTAAAGCAGGTACCTTCCCATTCCACCCCATAAAATTCCCTTCCCTGCCCCTGAGACAGCAAAGTCACCATAAAGCCTGATGCCAAGAAGCTTCCTGCAGAGCTGTCGGTATAAACGGATGAACACGGTTTGTCTCAGTGTTTTTCAGGAGCTAAAACTGACAGGGAAGGAACCAGGCAGACAACGAGACAGCTTAGACTCAGTTCCTTAAAATGCCACGTCAGGAGGGGAACACATCCCTCTGGGAGCAGCGCTGCTCCCTTCCACGGTAGCCCGCGGGCCTGGCCCTGGCAGCGCCGTAGGCAGATGTGGGCTTGGTCTCTGCTCTCCAGGTGCAGCCCAGCAGGGCCCAGCAGGCAGGGGCCGCCTGGCCCGGCCCCTCAGTCCGTTTTCCACACCTTGTTGAGGAATTTGACCACCTCATCGTAGATGATGAAGACGATGGCCACATCAAGACAGACACGACCCAAGCGAGGCACTGTGCCCTTGTAAAACCTGACGGGGATAAAGAGGGTACATGGGGCTGGATGCCCTCACAGCCCCCTCCCTGCCCGTC
>JAWLRI010000482.1:850979-861377 GCA_034781795.1 Crypturellus tataupa | reverse complement strand
CGGCGCTCCCAGGGCCAGACCCGCGGGTTGCCTGGGTGCAGGCAGGGCCCTTTGGAGGCCAAACAGTGCCACACAGCGGCAGGACCCCGGCTGCTCGGCTCCTGCAAGAGCTCTCGTCATTGCAAGGCCGCAGCTCGGAAACCTGGACAGTGACAGCGACTTCCAGTTTCTTTTTTGCGTGGTTATTTTTACTCAGCGACGCGGTCGCGCTGCAGCCCCGCGAGCAGCTGCGCTAACGCAGCACGTTGCAGCATGCAGGTAGCTCGGGGAGAAACCTCTTGGCTGCCAAAATTAGTGGCGCTCAAACCTGCATCCTCAATCCTGCATCTTTTTTGCTGCTGCATTTCTGAGCGTGTCGGTCTGAGGAGAAAGGATTCTACAAAGCAGTTTTTCGAGCAGATGAGGAATCCCAGAGGCTGAGCCAGCAACCTGCACTCAGAGAGCACAGCCCCTCCACAAGCAGAGCAGGGCAAGCTCTAGCAAACATCACTGCACTGTGAACAACAAGCTGCTACTGCCTCCAGCTTCGCCAACAGCTAAACTACCTCACACTGGAGGGCTGCACAAGTGCCTCAAAACTCCCGGTGCCTCAAAACAGCAGCATCTTGTGTCAAACTGTCTTCATCAATGATTTACAGAGGCTTGGTACACGCTCCTTGGAGCGCTGCTGAGGAAGCAAAGGTCTCCCAGAAGAGAAGCTGAGGAGAAGGAAAACAATCAAGGGCAGTAACATCTCAAAAATGCTACGGCAATGATGTGCCAGAGCTTAACTTTCAAAACCTTAAGACTTCAGCGCAGTTCCACCCAGCTGAAGTCACAAGCTAGTTACAAAAGTGCAATAATCTCCAAGAAGCCCTGGGCTCCGCAGCACGCAGAGAAGTTCCCAGTCCTGCTAAACTTACATCCTTAACAGCCATTTTAGGACAGGCAGCCCAGAGCTCCCTGGCAAGTTCCCTTGCAGGCTGCGTGAGCCAAAACAGTGCGAGGATTCCTGGAGGATGAGCTCCCAACCATGGGCTGCCTCCGCCTGCATTCCCGTGCCTCACAAACAGAGCCCACTCAGGCTCCTCGTGCAAGGTACACAGCTTCAACACACACCAGAGATGTTGTTAGCCTTTTTTTTTTTTCCCCCTTGCAGATGAAAGGAAGTAGTTTGGAAAGTTTTTTTTTCCTTGCAGTCTAGGAGGAAATACCAACAATGCAAACATTACACCTACACTGGAAATTAAAACCCTCGTTTTCACATTCCCAGTACAAACCTCCAATCATTTGGCATCGGCACAAACGACCCACTTGCGGAGCAAGCCTCAGAGCTCCCGGAATCGCTGTGAACTCTGCTCTTCAGCACCTGACCTCATTTCCCACCAGCAACCTCACCCGAGTCAGAGCCTTCAGCAATGCATTTCACTGCATCTTCTGTTTGTGCCTTTCCTATTCCATATCAGCCACACCAGCGTGTGCTGCCAAGAAAGGGATGGTAATAACATGCTTTAAACATGAGAGGCACAAGGTCACCAGCTCTTCAGCCTGACCCAGGCACAGCTCCCATAGGAGAAGCCAAAACACTGGAAAATTTAGCAACAGGAAAGCAAAACAGATCCAGTGTCATTCAACTGCATTCCAAACACATGACACCAAAGCCAACCGCCGCGTCCTGCAGCACTCACGTCGCTGGGGCTGAGGTTCCCAAGACCGTTGTCCTGCTCAGAATCCCTGCCGGACTCGTGGCCCTGGGAGGAGCGGGGGTGGGAGGGATGAATCCAGATCTCCAGCCGCGTGGCATCATCTCCGACTTGTCGGAACGTGGACTTCTTGCCCTTTCCCCGGCAGCTGGGGCTCAGCTCCAGCACCTGATGCTTCTTCTGCTCCAGCTGCTCAGCCTGTGCAGATAGGACAGATTTAGAGCCCCCTCAAGGGATCAAAATTCAGGGAAAATGAGTTGTTTCATTTACAAAGAGCCTTCCTTCAGCTTACAAACTACAGCAACCCACTGCAAAGTCTGCAATTTGGCTTCTGACACTAGAGGATAGTGCAGGTGAGAGGGTTTTTTTGAGCTTTTTGGATTGCCCTGAATCAAGAAAGGCAACATCCAGTCCCAGCAGTGGGAGCCAACATGATGAAGCTTTTATTTGAGGTCGCTCTAAGACACAGAGGGATTTCAGCCTCTCTTGCTCACAGGGGCATCTGCGCGACGAGGCAATGACCATGCCAAAGCCACCCTCCAAAACACAACAAGCCCTGGCTGAGCCTGGCTGTGTTAGTGACCCAGAAACAAGAGGTTCCACTGCCCCCTCCAAAACATAAACAACTTTGAGGAGACGCAGAGAGGAACCATCATTTCAGAGGCTGGGCCTCTCCTCTGACTCCCAGAGTGGATTTCTCAGAACTGGATAAGTAGCAACTCCACGTCCAAAAGCCGCTGCCAAAGCCTTTGCTCTGGATCACAGCTCTGCAGCGCAGGCAGCTGCAGCATCCAACTTAGCTCCAGACTCACCTTGCGCTTCGTCTCTTCAAACAGGCTCATGAGGCTCTCCTTGGCCGTGAGGATGGGGTTGCTAGCAGCCAGACTGCGCATGTAGTAGTAGACGGCATCCAGCTTTCTCCGCTGCAAAAACACAACCAGACTCCGGCCCTTATTCTGGAGCATTTGGCCAAGCCCCCACACACTTCACCTTCCCTCTCCTTCAATATATTTGCCCGGGACAGAAAGACATTCGGGGTAAGAGCAGCTCTGTGGACAAGCAGGGCCTTGGACTTTCCCCCCAGCTTCACAACTGCCTGCACAGTGGCAGAGTAAAGCATTTTGACAGGGTTAGGAGCAATGCAGATGACACAGCAGCCTGCACACTTGCTCTGGCCTCACATTAACAACCTAGTCCATCAGCAAACGTCATAGCAAGGGCAGACAGTAAAAAATACTGAACTGAGAGCATGTTTTGGGGCTTTTCAACTCTTTTCAACAGCACTATGAATAAGAAATGACTCCTCCAAGTTTTACAAAAAAGTAGAGGTTCAGGAAGACTGAAGGTCTTGCCAGACTCATGCCAGTGGCAGCAGAGGATGCTGTCCTCATCTCACCCTGTCACTGGGCTCAATCCCCTCACCCTGGAGCAACCTCTATGCGTTTTCTCCCCCACAGGCTGCCTGCAGAGCACACCGTGATAAGGCACCTCCTTCTGCTGGCCCTCTGGACCGCCACAGCAGTTCAATAACCTCCAGCACAGACCTCAAACTTCTACCAGCCACACAGTACTCCACCAGGTAACAGACCTGCCAGCAACTGAAACAGCTACAATCCACAGAGCCCATTTTGCCAACACTTTTCCTTTATTTTTTTTTCCTCCTTTCCCTGCAATTAAATCATCTTCAAACACTGCCACAAGCAGTGTGTTTCTCCACCAGCCAGACTCCCCAGACCGTCCTGGGGGCTCTCCCTACCCCTGCTGCATCCTGGTGTCACGAGCATCTTACCGTGTAGATGGCCAGCAGCGCCAGCTGGTTGTAGGGGCGGCCGTTTTTGGGAGCAATTTGCTGAGCCTTCAGGTACCAGCTGAGGAAGGAAAGAATCAGGAGAAGTTACTGAAAGGACATCAACTGCCCTGGTCACTTTTAGGGGTACAGGATTCCCCCCACGGCACAGGCAGCCCTGCAGGGACCAGGCCCTTTGCACAAGTGCCCTCTGCCTGCAAGAGGGTGCAGAGCCCACGCCTGGCCCCTGGGACAAGGAAAACTGGCAGATGCATCCAGAGAAAGAACTTGTCTTGGCACAGCCTGAAGACAAGCATTTAGCCAGAGCCAGTAATTAATGTCCCCAAGGCAGCCTAGGGCACACAGGACAGACTATTTGTCTCCCCATCTGCTTTTTAACTCTGCGGCAGCTGGCACCAAACCTTCTTAGCTGTTTATCTCATTTCTAATATTTGCAAGACATTAAGTCACCCTAAGGGAAGGGATGTCCATTCAGTGGCACGTCATTCATCTCTCTTTTTCCCTTCCTCTTTTTCCTCCGTTTTACTATCTATTTTTCAGCTTACATTATGCCATATGCATTTGTTGACACTGTTGAGACAGACCAACGAGCTGAACAAGTTCTCTCCAGCAGCTGGAGACACTAACAGACTCCACAGTGTCTGCAGGCCCCAAATTCAGCAGCTTTACCCGCTCTGCTGTCCAAGCTCCAGACCTCGGTGCTCCATGTCCCACCCCACTTTCCTCCCCACTCTTTACTGCTACAGAAACCAACACTGCCCAGATTCAGAAAAAAAAGGACTAGATAAAACAAGAGTGAGAGGAAAGAACAAGTGCCCACAACTCCTAAGGCTGTCAGAATATGGGCAGATGGATATGGAAACTTCTCCTAACTGGAAAGCCACCAAGTAGCTTTTGTAACATGGCTAGTCTGCCACAGGATCAGCACAGGATCACTTAGGGGGCTGGAGGAAGACCGCAACTGCCGGCTTTCTGGGACAGACATCTACACATCTACATCTTACAGTCTCACATGACCAGGACAAAATAAAGAGCCATGAAAACACTTCTTTAGCAAGCAGCAAGTTTAAATCTGAAATGAGCTGCATGCCTTGCAGCTAAACAGAGGAGCAGCTCTGCTCAGGCCACGGTACCTGCGTGCTTTTCCGTAGTTTGCCGTGTCGTTGGCTTGCTCTCTGTATCGGCAAATGTCTCCCTGACAAATCATGCACCTCTGAGCACTGATGAGCGCGTACTTCACCTGGGGAAAACAGAAACATTCAGCACACGCAGCTCATCCAGACCATGAGCTCTCTGAACATGATAGCTGTGGCAGGGACACATCTAGCTTGGAATGGAGCTGGACTAAAATACCCTTTCCCAGCTGTCCCTCACACCGCGATAGCAACTTAGGCCATACACTGTCAAGCATCGTGGAGACAGCACAACTGTTTGCTTTCCTTGTTGGCTGCTCTGGATTATAAGGACAGAAATAGATGATCAATATCTAAGGCAAAAAACAGGGCATCTTCAGACACTTCCTTCCCTTTGCTAGCCCTGGTCACAGGAACCAGGTATGTGAGCTCAGGTGACAGAACTGGTGTGTGAAAAGACTCCTTGAAAAGGCCACGAAATGGAACACAACGGGACAGTTAATGTCTCTAACAGCTGGGAAAGGTCCCCTGCAGACACAGGGGTATCTGCTTGGAGCACAGCTGCCCACCTCTCGGCTAGGCACACGGGTTAGTGCAAATAACAGGATGAGATGTCTTCGGGAAGGAGCCACCTACCATTTTTCGCAGGGGTTTAGTGCGGATGGCCATGCCATCCATGTAGTCCTCCAGCTTGAACTGGTATGACACCTGCAGCTTCTGGAGCAGGCCATCGAAAAAGGACGTGCCCTGCAAAACACCCCCACGCTTGGACATTAGGGTATTTCTGATGATGAGAGCAGAATCACCACACCATCCCCATCACATGCAAAAAAAAAAAGAGAAAAAGAAACTTCTCCCTGAGTTTGGGGCTGTTTCCCTTCAGAAAAAGGCAAAGAGGTCAGGGATTCTCTGTCCCTGGAGGTTTCCAAGACTTTGCTAAACAAAGTCAAAATAGACCTGATACAGTGATAGCCACAGCACTATTTGAAGCAGATTAGACTAAAGCCCTCCACCAGTCACTTCCCAACAACACAACTTTGTGAAACATTTCCTTTCAGATCTGCTGGTCTACATATTGCAAAGAAGTCGTTGAGATGCACAAGCCAACAGAACAAGCATAAAATAAATTTGATAACGGTGGCCCAAACAACTCCATATTTATTTCCACTTTAGGACATTTATTTCATTTTAGCTTAAACCAATTTCTAATCAACATAGAACATGCCAAATGATCCTAGTTTAAATTGTAACAAATGTCTACCTGCACCCACACTTGGAACACTAATTATACTCAACTTACCCGAGCATCCTCCTCATACGACCAAGGCATAAGGCACAGAGATCCGTGGAGGATGGCAGGGGACTGGTCACCCAGCTCTAGACAAACCCACCCAAAGCTTGAAGAGGGTTTGGAGATACATTTCCCTTCGTACCTCATCCAGAAGCTGGAGCAGTTTGTTACGAATTTCTTGACCATTTTCCCCCAGCGGGTCCTTGAGGAGCTGCCGGAATTTCTCGATCACCTGGTAGAAGGCGTTTTTCCACAGCAGTTGGTCCACATTCTGGGTATCGGAGAACTCGATATCCATAAGGATGCACCGTTCATAGAGCTGCAGCATCTCCACCCTAGAGAGAAACACAGTCAGCACACAACCAACACAGTCCAGCTCCAGCCTGAGCTGCAGGGAACACGCGTGGGGCCACTCGGCACGCGCTCTGGAAGCAAATCCGTATTTCTACACGCATCCTAGAGAGAGGGAGATGGAGACTATTGCAAACACACACTCTTCCTGCCCAGGGAAGCAAACCTGAATGGATCTTCTCCCACTTCTTCTGGCAAAGGGCGAGGAGATACTGCTCTGTCACCAGGAACATCAGGGCACAGGTGTCTCTAGACACCGACATGGGGAAAGTAAACTGCCAAAACAGCCTCATCTGCTTCTGCTTGAGCACCGGCTCCTCCTGAGCCCAAAGTCTGGTTACAAAGGCCAGAATGAGCTCACGGAGAACCAGAGGGCAGGAGAGGTCCTGCCACTGGAACGATACCCACCTCCCTTCTGCTCAGCTAATAACCAAAACTGAGAGCCTGCTTCCTCTGGCAGTAACGGGTTGACTCTGCTACTTTCTGATGATGAACAAAGGCTGAGAATGTTACACCTGAAGCAAATAAAGTCTCAAAGTAGGAGAAATCACATGCTCTTTGCCAGCAACCCACAGCCTTGCCCAGAGAATGGAGCAAAACTCCTGCCTCGAGCCAGGCAGGCTAGAAACAGCTGCCCAGCACTGGGGACAGCTCGTGACAAGGGCATCTTCAGCGGCTACTGCTCTGGCAGCCAGTCCCTGCTACACTCTGGGCATCAGAGAAGACAGTAACAGTAGAAGAAAGTAGAGGGTACAAAGCCACGTGAGCTCCTGTCCTGCTGTCCTGCCACACGCAGTCCCCCTGTCACCATGTTCCCTTTGGTGGCACAAGCACCGACTAAGGGGTTTACAGACCTCTCTGCAGATGGAAAGCCCAAGACACAGGACACGGCTCCGCGGGTAGGCAGACAACCTGCTGAAGAGGATGCGAGAGGAGAAAGCCCAATAAACCCAGAGAGTTCCTAAGATGAGGGCCTGGAAGAGGGACCGCACCACAGATGCGCTCAAAAACACGAGGATGACCTGAAACCTCCAGCGCTGCTTCGAGGCCGGTCACATCCCATCCCATGACCTATGCTGCAAGTCTACCAAAAATGAAAGAAGCCCTGAAATCTGCTCCTCTGCTAGATCTGCTGCCCATCAGCTCTCACAATACATCCCTGAGGAGCCCTGGGGACACAGAGGTCACAAGTAAACACAGAAGATGCCAAGTAGAAACGGTTGCTGCAGCTACTTGCCTTCCGGAGCACCAGTGTCACCTCCTGCTTGCTGGCGGGTATCACCAGGCTACTCCCAGGAGACCACCACATGTCAGAGTTGAATGGCATCGAGGGCAAAACTTAAAAATGCCATCACTGCTCCTGCCACAGAGCACTGAGAACACGCAGGACACTGTGCAACAGCAAGTCAGAAGCACCAGCCGCTGAAGGCCACAATGCCAATGAAAAAGCAGATAATCAGGGAATGGGAAGAAGGTAGAACTCTGCCAGCATATAAGGAAAGGAAATGAGAGCACTGGAGTGACAGGGAGCAGCCCCAGGAAGAAGAACCCAAGCAGAACATCCTGCTCCCCAGAGCCCCTGAATCAGGTGTCCCTGGTGCCACAGGCATAAGTAGCCCTGGTTCAGCTCCCAGCCCAAGTGAATGGCTTCGTCCCCTGGTTTTCTTCTGACACTCGCCCACCTCAGGCACATGACAAGCACAAGCTCAGCACAAACTGAAGAGCCAGCACCGCCCCATCATTCAGAGATCCAACACCCCTGGTCTGTCAGGTCCCCAAGGAGACCTCACACCTTGGCTAACGCTCCTGCAGAACCCTGCGAATGGCCCAGTCACCCCCTGCTCCGCTACAAACCTCAGCTGGGCCATCTTCTCCAGCCCCTCGGGGCTGATGCGGTCCCGGGAAAGCAGATTGCTCAGCTGCTGCTCCTGGTTCGCAGCCTCGCGGAGCAGTTTGCCGAGCTCCTGCTGCTGCATGTTCCGCATCTGCTGCTCCATCTCAGGACTCAGGGGAGTCGCAGAGAGCGGGCTGCAGATGAACTGCCCGGCCTGGCCGGGATAGCCAGGGTAATAGGCTCCCGGGTACACGCCGTTGCTCGGGCCCATGGGATACTGCAGGGAGTACCCGCCGTAGGGATACTGGGGGCCCTGCCCGGCGGCCCGGGGGTAATAGTAGGGGTTGTCAGAGTTTTGGAACTTATAGTAGGAGGCCTGGGCCTGGCGGGCTTCCCCCCACGACGTGGGGCTCACTTCGTCGTCCGTGTCGAGGAAGTGGAGCTGCGAGCCCGGGCTCTTGAGGGCCGGCTTCTGCTCCGGGTTGTTGGGGTCCCACAGCCGGCGGGCAGCGCCGCCCCGGCCCCGGCTCCGGGGCCCTTTGCTCCCGGCGCCACCGAGGAGGAGCCGGGGCCCCGGGTGAGCGGGGTCGGGGGAGCCAACGGTGCTCACCGAGAGGTCCGTGTTGGCCGGCAGGAACAGAATCCCCCGGCCCCTGCCTTGAGGCTCTCTGCTCTGGCCTCTCGCTTCCAAAGCCTCCGAGTCTTTACAGCTAGCAAACGCCTTCTGGGGCTTTTTTTTCTCCGTTTCCGACAGGCCCATATCTCTGTTTATAGCCCTGTTGTCGAAGGTGACACGAAAAGATCCCTTGGCTTCCCTGCCATTGCTGCTCCACTCGCTCTCGCTCCTAGAGACCCGATTCTGCTCCGAGCGCTTTTTCTTTTCCAAATTCCTGCTGGAGACGTACGCCTCCGCCTCGTCGATCCTGTCATCGTCCAGGGAGTCCGTGGAGGACGCAGAGAGCTGCTTCCTGGCGCGCATCCTCTCCCTGGCGCGCTCCTGCCGCCGCTCCACGCCGTCCACAAGCGGGGCTCCGTCCGCGCTGTTGTTGCTGCCGGCCGAGCTTGTGCTGCACGTGCGGTAGCGGCTCCGGCGCTTGTCGGAGCGCGAGTAGCGCTTCGTGGAGCTCAGCTTCCCCTGCAGCTCGTCGCTCGTCCTCCTGATCCTGTCGCTTCGATCCGGCCGTCTTCCTTTCTCTCCCTTTAGAGCTTTCCCTCCATCCCCTGTCAGGCTTCCCTCTCTATCCTCTCTGCTCGATCTGCTTCTCCTGTTGTTGTCCCTTCCAGCTGCTTTCTCAGTCTCTTCGTCTCCCTCAACCTTCAGCTGCTGCATCCTAGCGATGATCTCCTCGTTAGCCGATTGGAGGGCCGGCTCTTTGGCAAGCGAGTGCAGGCGTTTCCCAGGCTGGTAGATCTGCTGGTCTGGCTTCTTGGTCCTCCGGGTGGATTTGGGACACCACTCGCCCGGAGCAGGCTCCTTGCCCAGGTTCTCCTGTCTTGGGAGACCACCCTTAGTCTCTGTCTCTTCGTTTCCCTGCAAAGGGCCGTTCTGTTTGTGGACGTCACCTTTGCCGAAATCCTCCATGACCGGAGCTGCCGCTGCAGAAGGATCTTTGTCGCTGGGGCTTTCCTTGCCTTCCTCAGCCCCTCTCCTCTCCCTCTCCGAGGCCTCGTGCTTTGGCAGCGCGAGCTTGCTCCGCAGGCGCGAGAGGCCAGGCTTGTAAATCTCCAGGTCTGGGCGCCTGTTGTCTTTGCGGTGTCTTGGCTCCTTCGCTTCTTTCACGTTGTCTGAGAAAAGATAGAGAGACGAGAGTTATTCCCAGCACAGAGCAGCCAGGGAAGAAAGAGAGACGAGTAGTCTAGGAAAAACGCTAAGGCAAAGGGCTGGGCGCTCTTATGACAAGTCCAAGAGGATAGAAGCGAAAGTCTTTGTCCGAGCACTCCAGGAAATCACAGACAAAGAGCAAACGGGACAAAGCTGCCCAAATCCCTGGCCTGACTCACTCACAAGGCGCTTCGAGCAACAGATTCTGCCACAAAGAACATGCAGGGTAAGAAAGGAGCTGAGAAAGCGCGACCGGGAGCAGGACGCTCGCGCACGAGGAGCTTCAACGCTGCCGGTTTCCTGCTCCGGGCAGCAGCTCCTGTTGCTCACGCGGGGGCCCTTCCAGCTGCTGCTCTCACCTAGAGGCTCCCAGCTGCGAACAGCCCCTTCCTAAGCGAGAATTATTGAGGGGGGAAATGGGGAAAATCCCCCTCTGTGCGCGTCTGTAGGGGCTTTAACACCCAAAGAGCAGCGTTCG